>OZ010592.1:93336888-93479388 GCA_963932145.1 Acanthosepion lycidas | reverse complement strand
TCAACATCAACTAGAAATCATTAATGCCGTAGACACAAAGCACGAATATGGAGTTGCGGCAGGCCAGCACGAGGTGGTGTAATGGTTAACAAAATTGTCTCACTAGAACAGTTATTACTGAGTAATGAGTTCGATCCTCACTGGGTGCACCTTACTTTCGGCCTTGTGCCACATCGGAGCTACGCTTGGAAAATCACTATAGGGATTTGGAGCACATATTTTCTCGATTATCGAAATATACATGTCTGTACTGTTTAGTAACTCTAATGGAAACAAAGACATGGGCACTAACATGGAGATCCTACGTGGCAGAGGTGGTTTAAGGAGCATCAGATCTAATGACGATTTCTCCAAGGGGACGCAGGTTCGAATCCTGCTGGAGGACGGATATTTTACTAATAAGATTTCTCGAATATTCATACCGGTAGGACAATTAAATGAACTGTTTAATAAATAAATGAAAACAGACTATCTACTCAGATATGAATATTCATTTAAAAATAAATTTTAAACAAACAGATTTTTTTTTATTTTTTTATATATATATATATATATATATATATATATATATATATATATATATATATATATATATATATATATATATATATATATATATATATATATATATATATATATATATATATATATATATATATAAGAAAGAAAGAACAATAAGATATATAATCTGGTGTTCTTATTGTTTTTATTTTTATTTTTACAAAACAGTGCCCAATGTAAATTTACAGAACATAAATATTATAAGTTAACTGATTTAAAATATGGTTTCTTCACTACGCAGGAATTGCCATGTTTCCAAATACCGAAGCTAAAAACTTCAAATTTAATTTAAGAGTTGGTTCTGTTTCATCCCCAAGCGAATTTTTTTCGCTTGAGAATGAAACAGAATTAATGCTTTTGATGTAATTATAAAATTGAGGAGCAAACATTGAAGTCAACACTCAGAGGCGACAGACCATGCTAAATGCAATCGTCAGGTGGCCTGATGATTTCATTTATCAATCTAGCATGTTTTACTTTTATTAAAACTTCATCAGAAAATGTGGAGAAAAAATAAATTTTACTATTTTTCTTTTGTTTGATTTTCATTGGTTATATATATATATATATATATATATATATATATATATATATATAAAATATAATATATATATATATTATATATATATATATATATATATATATATATATATATGTGTGTGTGTGTGTGTGTGTGTAAAGAAAAACAGACCACTTTAAAGTTCCATTATAATAATTTATTTCCCCAGAGCCCTTTTAAGGGACGCTGGATCATCAGATCACACTTCTTTAAATTATTAGCTCTGGATTGACATTGAGCTCTCATAATTTTATCCTCCTTGGGACTACCCATACGGATTACCAAGTTTTTCATAACTTATATATATATATATATATATATATATGGAGAGAGAAAGGTTAATGGAAAAATTGTCGTTTGATTTACGCAAAAATGAAAATAAAACTGACATCTCATTTTAGTAGATATACCAAAATTATACAAAAATACCTTGAAATACTAAAGAGTAAATTTATTTAATAAAATCGCTGTTGACTTCAAGCACGTCCTCCAGACGACTTCGGAATGTCATATAATCTTCTGGACGGTCTCCTTGTTTAAGTTCGTTCGGTTTGGTTTGTTTTACGGCATATTAACCTCAATAGGTTATTTAATGCCGACAAGATTTTTATTGCTGCTAATATTTTTTTTATCTATCTATCTATCTATCTATCTATCTATCTATCTATCTATCTCAGTATATATTGGTTCGGTTTGCTTTTCTTTTACGGCATATCAACCTCAATGTGTTATTAAATGCCGACACGATTTTTATTGCTGCTAATATTTTTTTTCAAAAATATGTTGTTAGCATATATATTTACAGACATGTATTGCTGCTAATATATATATTTTCCAAAAATGTATTGCTGGTAATAAATTTTCTTCAGAAAACTTTTACTAATAATATTTTTTCTTTTAAAAATATATTGCTATTAATATTTATTCTTCAAAAAAGTATTGCTGGTAATATTTTTTTCCTTCAAAAATTCATTGCTAGTAATAAGTTTTTACAAAGAAGTATTGCTGGTATTAAAACGTATTTTTACTCTTTCATAGAGTTTTGAGCCTAGTTTTGGCGGGGAGGTCAACTATTTGCTCATGGCTAGAACTCTAACAGGTGCTACCACCGCTGGTCAGGACGAATCTGAGAATACCAGCAATTAAGAGGTGGTTCCGTGCTCCTCAAAACGTGCTGATCAGAGGCCTTGCTGTTGGATGTAGTTTATCGTCATTCCCAGGACGGCCCATGGGGGTGGAGGTTACCCCTTTGTAGAGTTGCAGTCGGCGCATTCTGAAGCCCCGGCCGACAGGACGTTGCTTAAGTTCGTGAATGTTGCCATCATCCTTGCTTTCAGTTCATCTTTGGTGTTACAAGCAGGACAATCAATCATAACAATCAGACAATTTCTACGACCACATCGCCCCCTTATACCTGGCCCCCTTGATTATTGTGGAGTACATTTGAGCGATAGACAAAAAAAAAAAATAAATAAATAAAAAACACCTGTCTCATCATCTTCACGTATCCGAGCTTACAAAAGGTGTTATTCCCAAGAGGCCACTCATCTAGGTACCTACCAGTCTCGACATTGCTTAACTTCATTGATCGTACAGGAATCGATGTTTCAACATGATCTCATAATTTCGATTTTTATTTGAATCGGCATCACTATTATTCAGTATCGGTTACTAGGCAATATTGAATCTATCCATAATAGTAAGCCGAGAAAATTAATCTAATAGAAAATTATCTTAATAGAAACATTTATATAATACCGACTTTTGAAGAAACGGACTTTGCACAAATTCGGGGCCGTCTGTGAATGTCTATTGAAATTCAATCAGTGCTAAAATTAAAGAAATTCTACTTGAACCTTAAGAATTGGCTAATTTGCTTCGACAAAGATAACAAAAAATAAAGACCCGCTAAAAAATCTTGCAAAATCTTTTGACAGAACGTATTTACCGGCCATTTCACCTCGAAAGAAAGAAGCAAGCGATAAAAAGATCCAAGCCAACAACGCAAAACCTTCAAAAGGCTGAATAATTAATTCTTTATTTGGTAATTTATTTTTTCTACAAGCTATAATGACATTGGACAATTTTATCAGATGACCGATAAAAGACGATCGGCCTTTTATACTTTCGCTTTTATCAGCGTTAATAAATACATTTTTTTGAAAGCTAAAAATATTCGCATCCATTTTATGTGACGCAATCATGTACACACTTTATCTTTTTATACAAAGATGCGCTAATTTCTAAAAAGTTTTTTCTTATCCGACATTATTTATTATTGCTTTATATTCTGAATTTCCCCCTTTAGTTGGGCTGCTTAGTCGAACTTGTAGAGGCACGCGTCGGCTTAAGAAATAGTTACCGTTGGATAAAAAAGAGATACAGGTTCGATTCTTATCGGAGGTTGAATCTTTTTGTTTTTTAGTAGGCCTTTCTAATTTAAACTAGTTGTTATTAATAAAAATGAAATCTGGGTTAACAACTTAAACACGTGTACCCTAAACACGCGTAGCTAAACATGTGTACCCACTAAAACTAAGGTTTGTAGCAGTAAAAACTAAGATTCACCCAATGCAAAGCTCGAGAGACACTCAAGGTAGGGTTGTACTGCAATAAGGGTTATGATAATGTGTGTGATATGAATGAAACAAGTATTAGGGAGTGAATATTATGAAGAGGAGACTAGATAGCAATTGACCTTTGATCTGGTGATGTTAAGATCATGGCGCTCAGAGACGTGTCCAAACGAGAATCTGTTCAAGAACGTTGCAGGTCTAGGGAAAAATATTTAGAGAGAAATGTTGTCCTTACCTCTTGAATCTTGTTCTTAGCTTTGAATGATGTTGATTCGACCCCTTTGATGTAGCATGGCCCATTTTTAAGCATTTCACCCCAAGCAAAGGAGTGCATAGACAAGATGAGAGAAAAAAACAAACAAAAAACTGTGTATATGACGAACGAGGAAAAGATAAAAGATTAACGCTTTTCAAGACACCAGAAGATGGCGATTGACGTTGCATTCAAATTTTTGAAGATTTTAGTTATCAGGGAAGCAAGTAAGTGGAAGGGAATTTCACAAACGGGAAGTGCGAGGTAAGAAGCTGTTGGAGTAGAAGTTGTGGTTACATTTAACTGTTTCAACAGCAAAAGGGTGAAACCTACATGCCAGTCTAGTAGCACGTTTAAATGTAGCTAGTCGGGCGCCAGGGGAAATAAGGTCGACAGAAGAGTAGCCATGGAAATATTTATAGAAAAGTCAGAGGGAAGCCACATCCCGTATGTAAGAAAGTGACTGGAGTCGAAATGCTAAGACTGGACCGATTACATTGCATATTCTTCTTTGGATTTTGTCGAGAACCTCGAGATGAACAGCTGGAACAGCTCAGATATGGTAACAGTACTCAATGCACGGACGAATGGTAGATTTGTAGATATGTAGGATGGACTCTGACGAGAAAAATCTTCTGGCACAACACAGTGACCCAACTTTCCTTGCAGCAGATGCAGCTATTGATTCTATGTAGTTGTTCCACTTCAAGTCATTCGAAAGCATGAGTCCAAAAAGGCGCAGAATAGACACTCCTGGAGCTTAGAATCAATCATGCTAATGGCAGGCAGGGAATTAACTCTGTCGTGGATAAATGAGAGCAGTTTCGTTTTGGGGCATTAAAATTTATAAGCCATTTCCTACCCCACTTAACCTCTGATTAAAGACACTTTTCGGTAGCAGCGGCCAGGTTGACTTTGTCAGCCCTGCCGGGTTTACTAGTGACTTGGGAGCTGATAACATCAGCAAGATCAGAAACAATGTAGAACCCACGATAGAGCCGTGGAGAGATCCCTGCATCCATAAGAAAGGATCTGGAAGCGTGCTTGTTCCAAACGACTATTATTTTACAATTTGAAAGGAGTAATTGGATTTAATCAAATCGTCGTTTAGTAAAACCGTAGGCCTGAAGTTTACGCAGAAGACCAGCCTGACAAAGCCTGTCAAACGTCTTCGAGATACCTACAGCCACAGCTCGAGTTTTGCCGTTCTTATCAAGAGCTTGATATACATATTTAGTGATGCACTTAAGCATGTCAGCGGTAAACCAAGCAAAATGGAATCAATATCGCTTGTCAGAGAGTAGGTGGTGATACCGTAGCCCTGGAGATGACAATGAAGACCAGCTTGCCAAACCCCGTGAAACAAACGACTTCGAGATATATAGTCACAGCCGTTATTATGAAAAGCTTGATATATACAAATATTCGTACATATACAAATTTTTAATTTATTGTATTTTCAACTAATGAATACTTTTCATATATTAGGTTGGTGCAAAAATAATGACGTAATAATTTCATTTTTTGACGTATTTTTTAACATCAAATAACGACATTATTACGTTATTATTTTTGCACCAACCTAATAATTAACTGTATAGAGATGCATAATAATTAGATATGTAGAGAAAAAATATTTAATAAAAATAAACCCCGTTTATGCATTTTAATGGGCGAAAAAAGTATCCGTACAATACAAAAAAAAAAAAAAAATTACATAATCTTCATTTAATACTTTGCAAAATAGCCATTATTTACTTCTATAGCAACCAATCAAAATTTATCCCCCACCCGTAGTGTATATTCCGTTATGTCTGTGAGCACAGCAGCGTTAGACCGGGCAAAGCGGAATCCATATTGTTTGTCAAAGAGTAGGTCTTGAGTGGTAAAATGCGTAACCACTTCAGCATTGTTTAAAACCTCAAAGACTTTGCCAAAAAGCAGTAGGAGGCTGATATGGCGGTAGTTATATGGGTCAGAAGATTCACCAGAGTTCTTAAAAAAAGGACTACAGAAGAGAGCTGCCCAACAAGCTGGAAAGCAGGAAGTATCAAGGCAATAGTTAAAGTGTCGAAAATACTTGGCATGTGTCTTCCAACTGGCAAAACTTGAATATAAGGATCTTAATATTCAACGAATTGAGAGTAAGTTAATGTCTCATTAACTCCTGTTAGTGAAGTGATTTCGCCATTAATTACATTAACATTGCTATTTAATTCTTTGTATAAATTGTTTGTTTAGGATCCAAATATAAGCTGCACACACTAATATATATATATATATATATATATATATATATATATATATATATATATACATACAAAATTCACAATCCTCTCCGGTTTTCTAAATAGGAGTAGTGGTTTACCCACGTTCCTTTTTTAGGATTGGGCTTTAGATTTCTTCTAAAGACGGCTCATTCTCTTTCAATCCATTTTTGGTTGAGGTGAATAATAATTATCAATAATATATATATATATATAAATATATATATATGTTACCGCTTTAAACGTTATTTTTAGTGGATGCTCATATTTAAGAAGTGGCTACGTTTTTTTTTTTAATAGTATATTTATTTATTTTCATCCACTGTTCTAAATATTCAAGATATCTTATTACAGAAAATATGCGCCATGCGTCCGGATTAGAACGTGCATCATCCTTTGCACGAGATACTGTTCATAGATATGGCGTGGATTAGACCGACTCGGCCACAAAAGAAGCAAGGCCGAATCGTGCTCGACGAACGCAATTCTTACCAGGTTCTCGGCAGTTCCTATCTGTTCAGTTTCGTATTCTAACATAAACAAAGTAATTAAAAAAACTCCATTTACACTATATATATATATATATATATATATATATATATGTATATAAATCCATTACCACTTATATATATATATATATATATATATATATATATATATATATATATATTAATGGTGTTTCGATGCGTATCAGTGCTCGCATCATTACACCAGACGATTTACAATCGGTTGATGAAATGCATTGATACGTATTCAAACATGTTTGCAGTTGCGTAGCGATTTTGACATGTTTTCGACGTAATATCCTTAAATAAATAATATTGCTCTACTTTGTATTGAGCCCACTTTAAATTAAATGAATGAACGTTGGAAGTTTACTCTAATCATTCTCATCTTACCTGGATATATCTATCTATCTATCTATATATATATATATATCTATATATATATATATATATATATATATATATATATATATATATATATAAGAATATAAACATACCGTGTGTAACAGCAAAATTTTCTAATTGTTACTTTAAGCTCTGAACTAAAACTATCGGACTCTACTTTGAGCAAAAAGAATTGTATAATTACTCATACGCATAACAGAAGAATCGTGATGAAATTCATTATAAATGAAAATGACATGTTCATTATTAATTAATCATAGCTAAGGATCGGAAGCTCATGAAGGATTTAAATAAAGTTCAAATATATATATATATATATATATATATATATATATATATATATATATATATATATATATATATATGTGTCAGAATCCTAATGTACAGCCAGTTAGTTCAGGGCTACAGGAATGTAGGACGCTCATGGCTAAGATACAAAGACAAGCTGAAAAGCAACTTGTCAGCAGTCAATATACCACATAACACCCTTGAGCGCTTAGGTTTGGAGCGGGTAGAATGGTGATCAACGAGTTTTAGTGGACTCAGTAATTTTCTCTCTGCTTGTCTGAATCATTTTCAAGAAGCGAGAGCAAGATCTAAAAGGTCAGCCAATCTAACAGCGATCTCATCTCACAATTCTCACACCTGCTCCATATGTGGCCTCCTTTGTAAATCACTAGCGGGTCTTAAATGCCACTTAAGATTATCGCATAAACTTTCATAACTTAATCAATAAGCTGGCAGATCCTCATACATCGAAGCCGACGGGAGAGTCCATTATTATATGTCAGAATGATTTTCCAACTTATTCAAGATGATCTTCGGCCTCTATAACTTTTTCTTGAGTAACAAGATGCCACAGACGTTTCACGTACGATTTAATTTTCAAGTCTTTTTTCACTGGTCATTAAACTACCATAGCTGAAACTACTCTCTCACGTGCCAAACGTCTTATGGATTGAGTTGGATCTTTTCTAACTGATCTCTTTAGCTGTAAGTTGAAATGATGATCCCTCTTCATGTTGTGACCTCCTAATCCAGTTTTCCACTCTACTGTTCCCTCATTTTTAAACTTATTCACCACTCTGTGAACGTCATGTCTGAAAATCTGATAAAAAGAATCTCAGTTTCAAGTTTAGTATTATTTTAGATATCAAACATATTGTGGGATAGACAAATATGCTGTAACACGATTTGAACAATTTTGCTGCTACACTCTATCTCTCTCATTCTCTCTCTCTCTCTCTCTCTCTATATATATATATATATATATATATATATATATATATATGGTCATTGCCGACGCATTTTATCAATCCGATTTTATCAAGATAAGATACTTTTGAATTGAATGTAAATAAAAAACATTTTCCTTTTAAACATGCCTTGATAAAGACGGATTGACGAAACGCGCCAGCAATGACTAAGAAATATATTTTCCAAATGTTTTCTTTTTATCCAAATTGTCTTATCTTCGGAATTATTCTGAGAAATTTAGCCATATATATATATATATATATATATATATGTATGTATGTGTGTGTGTGTGATAATGCCTAACACTTTAGAGAAGAAGGTTATCTCATCTCAACAATGAGCTGAGTGATAAAGGGCCCACAGATGATTTTGCAAACCCGATTCGCTTCCGCAATCCTACGTTTTTACATATGCAACACAGAAAAGACATTAGGGGAGTTCCATGTACCACTTCAGCCTTGCGACAAATTTGCAAATTTTATCATAAAACTGGCATCAGTACCCTACAGATCTCTCAATATATATATATATATATATGCTCCTGAAAATTTATTTAGGTTGATCTCTCTGAGGAGGAATGTGGGTTTGTAAACAGTGACTATTACGGCTAATAATGCAAGATTCTTCGTTAAATTGAATTTAGTTCTCTCAGTCGCTCTAAAAATAAATACGCTTAAATTCACCTTCATCCCTGCGCCAACGGATAAATGATCGAATCTCCAACTGACGCCAATTCAGTCAGGTTTCGATCCTAGCTACAGGCAACCGGACGTCTAGCCACACTAATGAGCTGTGATACAGCAAAACAGTCTATTAGTGGATGACAATATATACATGTATATATGTTTGGAATTGTTCTAGCCGCTTCTTTCTCCTGTTCTAAATCTTATTGAAAGCATATCTCCCAAGCCCAGTACTTGGTGAGGGCGGAGGATTGGCCGTTGATCCCCCCCCACCAGGTCGACGCTTGGACATAAGGTAAGCCGTAAATTCAGTTACCATCATGAGGAAGAAAAAAGACAACCACTTGCTGGCAGGTGTGAGTATATTTTCGCTCTAGCAGAAACCCATTTACGTTTTTCTTTGTTTTTTTTTTCTTGGTTTTTAAATTTATCCATTTTTTCTCTCCGCCCACTCAAAGACATTTTGTCCCAATGATTCTCCCTTATTTGCTAGTTTAGTAAGAAATCCTTGTTCGATAGAAAAAAAAAAAACAAAAACAGGAAAAATGGAAAATTAAATGTCTTTGGCTAGATGCGATAATAAATCCGGGTAACCTTATTTTCAATTGCTTTTTAGAATAGACAATGGGACTTCTACTAAAACTTAATGTGATAGGATATAGCCAAGTGTGATCCAGGTCTCCTTACCTGTTATCTCCCCACCCAATCCTTCCCTCTGTTTGTGTCGTCCTTTTTGTGTTATCTGTAATAGGAGTAGGTAATCTCTTATGCCGCCCGGTCAACACTCCTCCCCCTTCTATTGGACATGAGTAGAGGCCTACACCTTGTTTCTTGGCTAGGAAGGGGTTCCCGGTACTCTTTCTCTCTCCGGCCTCTGTATTAGTGCAGCTCTGTTTCTCCCGTGATGTGTGCAGTCTGTGGCATCACCTCTTCATTCTGAGGGTACACGGTTGACAGTTCTCTGGTTGCTGTTTCCGACTGGTAGTTAGGAGCCCTAACTCTTGCGTAGCGTCTTGAGCGGCCGCTCTGATCAACAGTTGTATAATGCCAGGGTGTTTGTAGTGCCATGTCGCGCATGGAAAGGTGTCCCTGCAGTCACCTCCAGTGGGCAGCCCTGAGCCCACATAATGATGCAGATTTTGCCAACTCCTCTGCCCGCGTCACGGTCGAAACTGTTTCTTTTACTTCGGGGCTTCTCGTCTTACAAACAAAATTCAACATGAGTTACAAAAACCGAAAGATTAACCCTAAACCAGCCTCTCAAAAACCACCTAAACCCCTCAACATTTCGTTCTCCAATATCCGGGGCATTAGGAAAAACTTCTGCAGTCTGGAATATTTCCTCACTGCAAACGGCCCGGATATACTGGCTCTCTGTGAGACAAACCATGTCTCGTCTATCCCTTCTTCTGATCTCTCGATCCCCGGCTATCTTCCTCTCCTCAGAAAAGACTCTCTAACCCACATGCACGGTCTTGGTGTCTACGTCAAGGAACATCTCCCTCTGGCCAGAGAGTCCTCTCTCGAATCTCCAGACCAGTCATACATGTGTTTCCGACTATCTCTCCTCAATGCGGTAAGCTATCTCTTCTTCATTTACCGCTCTCCATCCTCTCAAGACTGTGAGATACTCGAGAGCATTTCTGATAGCATAGACAAGGCTCTCTCTCTCCACCCGTTTGCTCACATTTTTGTGTTTGGTGACTTTAACGGCCATCACACCTTGTGGCTTAAGAATGCTACTACGGACCATGCAGGCATTCAAACGCTCAATTTCTCAATCTCCCATTCCCTCACACAGATAGTTAACTTCCCCTCTCGTTTTGCCTTTAACCGGGAAGGTAAAGCCTCTCTTTTCGACCTGTGCTTTACCTCCATCCCCGAATCCTGCAGCGCGTCGCAACTCTGCCCTCTTGGTTACTCTGATCATGCAGTAGTATCAGTTAACATCTCCTTCAACTCCACCCCCTATAAAGAACCTCCTACCACTAGAACTTCGTTCTACTATCAACGAGCTGACTAGGACGCGTTCCGTGATTTCCTCCGCGATGTCCCCTGGGATGGAGTCTTTAAGCTCCCTCTCCAAGAATGTGCTTCTGAAGTCTCTTCCTGGGTTAAAGCTGGAATCGACGCTTTCATCCCATCAAGGAAATATAGGGTCAAGTCGAGCTCCTCCCCCTGGTTCTCGGCTGCTTGCTCAGCCGCCATCGCCCATAGGAACCACTACTTCCACCTATTCCGTAGCGACAGGTCTGACTGCAATAGACGTCTCTTTGCCTCCGCCCGTAACCAATGTAAGCGTGTCCTCAACGATGCTAAGTCACTATTTCGGGCTCGGATTAAGGAACGTATTGCATCTCGCAAATTTGGGTCCAAAGATTATTGGAGTCTCTGCAAGAGCGTATAGAACAATTACAAACCCTCTATATCTCCTTTATTCAACCAGTTCGAAGTCCTAACCTCCTCTACCGACAAGGCTGAATGCTTTGCTCGGAAATTTTCATTCAACTCGACGCTCGACTCTTCCGGTGTACCCATACCCGACTTCCCTCTTAGAACTGAGGCCATATTGAGTGGGTTAAACATAACCCCATCTTTTTTACTGGGCGTTATGTCCAATTTAGACCCCAACAAGGCTAGTGGTGGAGACGGGATACCAGCCATTGTCTTGAAGAAATGCGCGCCTACTGGCACCCGCCCTTTCTCACATCCCATAATCTGCTCTCAGACAAGCAATATGGTTTCCGCTTTGCCCGATCTACAGCCGATGTGCTTACGGCCATCACTGAAACAGTCTACCGAGCTCTTCAAAATAACGGGGAAGCCCGAGCCGTGGCACAAGACATCTCCAAAGTATTTGATAGGGTTTGGCATGCCGGCCTTCTTCGCAAGCTCCAGGGTTATGGCATTACGGGTCAATTATATAACCTAATACGATAATTCCTGTCAAACCGTAAATTGAAGGTCGTTCTCAATGGATTCTCCTCCAGTTCCTATCCCACGAACACAGGTGTTCCTCAAGGCTCCATCCTAGGCCCCACTCTATTCCTTATCTACATAAATGACCTTCCTGATGCAATAACTTCCCAAGTTGGCATCTACGCGGATGACACCACAATTTATTCCTGCCTCAAAAACAAATCTAGTCTCGCTGACAAAACTCGCCTGGCCGTGCGTCTCGAAAAGGACTTCCAATCGATTGGGGCATGAATTGGCTGGTCAACTTCAATGCTTCCAAAACAAAACTGCTCTCTATTAATCACCACAGAGATCCTTCCCTTCCCTCCATTAGAATGTCTGACGCTCAACTTCTCGAGAGCAACTCTCTGCGGCTTCTCGGTCTCACGTTGACTGCTGACCTGAGATGGGATAAATACATTGAATCAATTGCCTCGTGCAAGGAAAGTTGGCTCCCTCAGCCAGGAAGGTTTTCTCCCCGGAGTCGATCCTTCAGATCTACAAATCAACAATTCGCCCTTGTATGGAGTATTGCTGCCATATATGGTCTGGTGCCCCTTCTGTTTGCCTCGGGGTTATTGATAGGCTCCAGAGGCGGATATGCAATGTAGTTGGCCCTGCCCTGGCGTCTCGTCTACAGTCACTTTCTCACAGACGCGCCGTCGCCTCTCTCTACCTGTTCTACAAATACTTTCATGGAAATTGCTCCGAGGAGCTGTATTCGCTGGTTCCCAGACGTCATGAGTTCCAGGGCCTTACGAGGCTGGCATCCCGCTCTCACCCCTTCACTGTCGAAACTCCTAAATGTAGCCGTCTCTTCTACTCTAATAGCTTCATATCTCGCACCTCTCGCCTGTGGAACTCCCTTCCCTTTTCCTGTGAAGCTATAATCTCCAGCTATTCAAGTGTAATGTCAATCGACATCTCCAGCTGCCTTGATTTATCCACTACCATCATCCTTTCTTCTATCACTCCTATCTAATCTTGCTCTAAATTTTCTGTAACCCCTTGCGTCCTAGTGGCTTCCCGCCTTGCTTGGAGTGAAATGCTTAATATATATATATATATATATATATATATATATATATATATGGATTAATGGATTTATTTAGAATCTGTCAGTTTTATTACTTCAAACGTAATTATAATGGGGAACTTCTTACTAGAACTAAACAAAATATTACGCACTATAACAAATAAAACAGTTCTTACACACCCTTTGTCCAGAAAAGAAAGCTCTTGTCAGAACACAAGAAAAAATAACTAAAAAGCTTAACCGTAGTACCTTGTCTGTCGTTTTTAATGGTACATGCATAAAGGAAAGATTGCTGCCTAAATATACAATATATATATATATATATATATATATATATATATATATATATATATATATATATATATATGTTACTGAATATACATAATATCTAACGTCGATAGTACGACTTGCCGAGTCATGCTATCGACGTTGTATATTAGGTATAGTCACTAATATATACTTATAACTCTGTATCATAACATTGGGCACTGTATTTGTAAAACGTTTGCAATATATATATATATATATATATATATATATATATATATACGCACATGAAAATTTCCGTGCGTGTATTTTATCATCACATACATGCATATATATATATATATATATATATATATATATATATATTTATATATTTGGGTGTATGTATATGAATTACAAATAGTGTGAATTACAATTAATGTGATAAAAAGAATTTCATTTCGTTCATATTGTGACACTATTTGGCTTGCTAAAAAAGAAAGAAGAAAAAAGGCGAGAATTAAATTTAGGTGATAAGAAGCCATTACGAAAAGGACACTAAGCGGTGTTATTTTTCTGACAAGGAAGAGTGGTAAGATGTTTATGTTCATTGTCGAGAAAGGAAGGATATTGGATTTAATCTGATTTATGTTACGAGGCGAGTGAAAATTCCAGGTTGGTCAAATAACCTCAGAGAAAAAATTCTAAATAGATAAAAATTAACTGTGTCGCAGAATTATAAAAACAAAAGTGTCCGCTGACCACCATGAAGGAAAGGTTAAGCCTTTGTCTATATGTAGAAATAAATGAGAGGAACATCTGTTTATCGTCAGACTGGCTAGGATAGCGAAACTATTTTATCGGATCAGTAATTGGCACCAAGAATGCAAATACGTTCAGATGGCCACCCACTTGATAATTGGCGAAAATCTCGTTGACGAATTCCATATGAAATCAGGCTATAATAGCGAAACTGTTTTATCGGATCAGTGGTTGGCGCCAGGAGTGCAGGTACGTCTCGGTGGCCACCCGCTTGGTGATGGCGAAAAGCTAATTGACGAATTCCAGGTAATCCGGTTAAAAGATAAAGAGTCTAGGGTGTGAGGTCTCCTCGAAGAGAAGAAGGAAAAGGAAAAGTGAAAAAAAAGAAGCAAAATTTGAGCAAGATATTTTTAAAGCGAAGCTAGTCTGGCCACACCCACGCCGCTGAGCGCCCATTGGCTGAATGTTAGCAGGAGCATTGGGCGGAAGTAATCATGTGAAGAAGGAGGGGGGCCTGTTGCGCCCTCCTGAAGGGATAGGTGTGAGATGCGACTGTGAGAGAGAGGGGAAACCCGTTGACACCCTCTGAGGGCATGGTGAGATACCAATATGAGAACAGAAGGAGGTGGGAAGACAAAAGACTTCCAAAAATGGAAAATAATAACATTTTCCTGACCGAAACCAAATAAGTGAATTGTGGGTTGAGAATTATCAAGGAACCTCAAACCCTGACAAGCCCACCCCGGTTTTGGTCGGCGTCCATATAAGTAAAGTTGCAGCAAGCGAAAATCAGTTCGAGTTCCAGTTGCAGTTGAGGTTTTAGACAGAGAGGCAAGCAGTTGCAATGAGCTGAGCGCTCTGAAGACCCGCCTCTCAGTAGCTGACTTGAAAGATTCCAGGCATCACGACCTCAACTTCTAGCCAAGAACAATTTATTTTTGAAGAACGACTTAGACTCACACCACCAAAACAAGTTTTACGAATATCACCTGAAGATACACCAAGTACCAGTTTCTTCAAGAACAAACAACTTAAGATGTTAAGACTCGCCTAACAAACACAAAGTGTCACGAATCCATATAGCGGATTGGGAAGAAGACGCAGTCCTGTATTCAGTAACCATATATAAAATATTGTTATCCTTTTTTAACACATTTGAACTTTTCGAGTTATTATTTTATTTTCTTTTACATATACTTGTGCGATATCACCCTTATTCGAACTCGACTTGCATTACGGCCCGGCGACTGATTGATTTCGTCTGCCTAAGATCAATTCACAACGTGGGTAGGTTAGACTGGAAATCAAAGCAGTTACTTTGGTAACCAGACGTTGGAAGCGAGCTGGGAACGACAAGGCTGATACCGAATCTAACCAGATTCCCATCCGAATCACCAAAAGGTTAGAACGTCACATTTGGTGCCGCGACCAATACCAAGCAAGTTGGTCGTCACAGGACAAGATAGCACGACGGACGCAGCCAGGCAGACGTCACATTTGGCGCAGCGACACAGGGGGGGGGGACGTCATAATAGGAAAGTAGTATTTCCCTGGACTTCTCAATACAAATACATCAACTAAAATGAATAAATTTCCACGTTTCTTCACGGGAAATATGAAAGGCAAAATAAGGAAAGAAGGAAAAAAAGAAAAAGTAAGAAATAAAAGGAGAGGGAGTAAGAATTGGCCTATAATATAGAAGGGAGTTATATAGATATAGAGGGCTAAGGAACGTAACGTGGTTGTGGTGGAGTCGGTTGAAAAATGGACACTAACAGAAAAGTAACAAAAAAAAAGGCCATAAGAAATTTCAGAATTAAAAATTATTATAGAATGGGAGTAAGTATTTAAAATTAATACTTTTATAAAAAGATGTTAATATTAATCCATTAAATACTACATCTTTATATACTAAAAGTTACATTAAAAGAATTAAAATAAATTATCAATATATTAATTTCATTTAAATATAAGCAAACTCGTTATATCATTATCATATTAATATTTGAAATATTAAGTTTTATCAAATTATATTCACACAGTTAGTTACACTTCTGTTCATATGTACAATCATTTGTTCATATCTATCTATCTATCTATCTATCTATCTATCTATCTATCTATCTATCTATCTCACTTTGCTCCTATCTATCTATCTATCTATCTATCTATCTATCTCAGTTTGTTCTTATCTATCTATCTATCTATCTATCTATCTATCTATCTATCTCAGTTTCTTTCTTTCTTTCTTTCTTTCGTTTTATCTATCTATCTATCTATCTATCTATCTATCTCAGTTTGTTCTTATCTATCTATCTATCTATCTATCTCAGTTTCTTTCTTTCTTTCGTTTTATCTATCTATCTATCTATCTCAGTTTCTTTCTTTCGTTTTATCTATCTATCTATCTATCTATCTATCTATCTATCTATCTATCTGTGAGGGAATTGTATATTTATACATTTCTGGCACATGTTTGTAAAACAAACAGCAGGTGGGAAGTAAATGTCAACTAATCTTTAAAAACAAGAAAAAAAATCCATCTTTTCCGGAAAGTGAGGAAGAATTCTCTTCAATTACTTCACCTCCACTGATCACGTTTTATTACAGACAATCTTTGAGGGGCACCAGAAATAAAGCCAAATATATACAAGCAAATAATAAATAAATAAAGTCGAACACTAAATGACAAAAGGTAGACACAGGAAAAGTGAGTAAAAAGAAGATAGAAAGGAAGAGAAATTGTTGACGCAAATAGTTCTTAAGATGTCGCGTCCCTCCTGCCGGTAATGTGTATCAGCGGTGTGTTGTCAAGTGGTACACAGCAGCGACAACGGTGGTTAGTTATTTATTTTTGATTGTCTGCTATAGACGCCGCCATGTTAGATTCGTCCGGTGACGAAATAAATGCTTGTTCGGAAAGTAACGATGTTTTACCCCAGAGGATATAAAGGCACGGTAGACCAGTGGGATAGCGGCTTGGATTGAAGAATCCGAGAGCCTAGTTCGAATTCTAGTCAAGATCATTACATTCAATTACGTACTAATATTTTTGGGAAAGGTATGAATCCATCTCTTCTCCACTAGCTATGTGTAAATAGCAGGAGAGACTGGTTTCTATAGCGTTGGATGGCAACCGCTCAAGAAGAAAACTCTGAATTAAATCCAGCCTGGTGAGGAATAGGCCCCGTCAGGCTATCTTGCCCAGGAAATACCACTGATGAAATGCATGCAGTAGACATGATGCCCCTTATACTGAAAGGGATTACAGGACGTTATCGAGATATAAAAGCAAATATAACTTAAATGCATTTGCCTTTTATTGGGTTGTGTGAAAAATAATCATATAATATTATTTATCAAATATGTAATAATCAAAATCCAAAGAAGAATCTGCAATTTTATTGATCCTGTGCTGGCATCTTGTCTTAAGTAAGTTTGTCACTACCTAAACATAAGTTTCCTGTGCCTTTTTCTATAAATACTTTCATGGTAATTGTTCTGATTAACTCTCCTCTATTTTACAATGAATTGTACATATGGAGACTAGTTAGGATTTTCATAGAGACAATGTGGTATTATGGCGGATGTAGTAAGAAAGGTAAGTAAGAATGCGCTGTTGTGGTGTAAGGAATATTGTTGCATGTTTGAATTAGTGTTTGTGGCATGCTAAGTTTAACGTTAAGACAGAAGAAGACCGTCCATTTACCCATTCCCAATTTTGGTCTCGTGTTCCATTTCTGTACATAGCAGAATAAATATGGCTCTCCTCTATGTTACCAAGACTGAGTTTAAGCGCATTATTAGATTGGCGGTGAGATCTTATCTTGTTGAAATGGCTAGCTGTAACCGTAAGTTTTATGCTAAAAGTTTCTTTTCTCGCACTTCTCACTTGTGGAACTCTCTTCCAACTTCTTGCATCCCAGTCAAGTTATATCTTTAAAAAGTTAAAGCAATCGTTTGCTTCTGTCTTCTTAATGTTATTGTACGTTTTCCTTATTAAGGTTTTAATTATATTCTTTCACGCTCAGTAACAACCATGGGTGGTAGTAAATTTGTTGTGAAATAATAAAAAGAAAACAAACCTAGTATTCACCAACAGCAGTACAACGTTTCTTTTTATCGAAAAAGAAGTTTAAAAGACTGTTTACAACATATTTCATACCTGGGTATGACGATAAACTCCATCCGACAACAAGGACTCTGATCGGGAGATTGAAGGTTTTGAGGAGAGTGAAGCCACCAATTCACTGATGCTGGTCGCAGGTCCATTAACAAAAGTACATTTTATAGTAATATGACTAGCGATACATTTTATACTAAAATGACCAGCAATATATTTTATAGCAAAATGACCAACAATACATTTTTATAGTAAACTGAGCAGCAATACATATTATAGCAAAATGACCATCAATACTCTTTTATAGTAATATGACAAACATTAGATTTAATAGCAAAATGACCAACAATATATTTTATAGCAAAATGACCAACCATTTTTATACTAATATGACCAACAGTGCATTTTATAGCAAAATGACTAGCAATTCATTTTCATATTAATATGACCAACAATACTTTTTATAACAAAATTACCAGGAATAAACTAACTAGCAAAATGACCAACAATACATTTCTATGAGAAAATGACGAACAATACATTTTTTTTAAAAAAATGACCATCAACACATTTCATAGCAAAATGTCTAACGATACATTTTATAGCAAAATAACTAGGAATACTTTTTATAGTAAAATGACCAGCATTACATTTTATAGCAAAATGACCAACAATACATTTTATAGTAATAATACCAACGATATGTTTTATATCCAAATGACAAACAATCCATTTTTATAGTAATATGACTAACAATAATTTTCTTAGCAAAATGACCAGCGATATATTTTATAGTAAAATGGCTAGCAATACATTTTATAGCAAAATGTCAAACAATAAAATTTTATAGAAAAATGACCAGAAATAT
Organism: Acanthosepion lycidas; assembly: GCA_963932145.1. Lineage (NCBI taxonomy): Eukaryota > Metazoa > Mollusca > Cephalopoda > Sepiida > Sepiidae > Acanthosepion > Acanthosepion lycidas. The sequence goes on along the minus strand of OZ010592.1, from coordinate 93,460,328 downwards.
ATTTTATAGAAAAATAACGAACAATACATTTTTATAGTAAACTGACCAACATTACATTTTAGAGCAATATGACCAACAACTCATTTTTACAGTAATATGACCAACAGTATATTTTATAGCAAAATGAGCAACAATATATTTTATACTACTGTGACCAACAATGCATTTTATATCAAAACAACCAGCAATATATTTTATAGCAAAATGACCAACAATACATTTTTATAGTAATGATACCAACAATATATTTTATAGCCAAATGACAAGAAAATCCATTTTTATAATAATATGACCAACAATAATTTTCCTAGCAAAATGATCAACGATATATTTTATAGTAAAATTACCAGCATTATATTTTATAGCAAAATGACCAACAATACATTTTATCCTAACATGACCAACGGTGCATTTTTTAGGAAAATGATCAGCAATATATTTTTGTAGTAATATGACCAAAAATACTTTTATAACAAAATTGCCAGCAATATATTTTATAGCAAAATGACCAACAGTATTTTATAGTAAAATGAAAAGCATTTACTTTATAGTAAAATGACTAGTAATACATTTTAATAGTAACATTACAAACAGTACATTTTTATACGAATATGACCAACAATACTTTTTATAGCAAAATTGCCAGCAGTACATTTTATAGCTAAATGATAAGCAATATAATTTATAGCAAAATGACCAAGAATACATTTTTGTAGTAATATGACGTAAAATACTTTTTAGAGGAAAATGGTAAGCAATACATTTTATTGCAAATTAGATTTTTATAGTAAAATGATGAACAATGCATTTTTATATTAAAAAAAACAAACAAACTCCATTCCAACAATATATTTCTATGGGGAAATGACCAGCAATATATTTACTATCGCAAAATGGACAGTAATACATTTTTATAATAAAATGGCCATCAGTACAACACTGAAATTATGCAAATGCGACATTATGTGGCAACCGCGCGTCAGTACAGACGATAAAAACTCGTATCGCATGTGGACATGTTTTCAACACCAGTCATTTTGGGATATTTTCCCGTTAGCAGTGGAACAGTTAAGCATGTCTAAATACAGGCCTCTCTGCATTTGGTCAAGATCCGAGTCTTTGTAAGATAGCTAATGCCAATAAAAACTGGGGCGGGGAGTAGGGGACAGCAGTCGGTAGTTAGAAAGACAAATTGTCTTGTGAAGTCGGTCCGCTGAACATTTTTATTCCTCAAGATGTTGTGATCTGTTTTTATTTTTGTTACCTTCCGTGTCCTTTTTTTTCTGACCCTATTTACCCCGTAGATGTTGGGAGAGCTATCGGTTAGATTTTTCCTCCAATCTCAACAGACTCCTTGCTTAAATTACAACACATTAACTAACCCACAGAAGTTGATAAGCCGCTAAGCGAAATCAACCAACATTTAATCAACTTCTTTGTTTCTGAATCTTCAGCCATTTGTGAAATATTCTAGTAATCGAAACAGATGAGAATATGTATGTTTTATATCTGATGAATATGGTGGATATAGAAGAACCTCCAGTCCTAATGATCTTGGTTTGTATGGTGTGTCCTCGTGTTGTCATTGTGGAGAATTAAAACATTTCTTTTTACCAAAGCAATACACATTTTGATAGTCTTGTTTATTTACCTGATCAGAATGATGTCAATAAACATTGGCGTTGATGGTCCTTCCATATTCCAATAGCTCGTAATGAACGACGCATTTTATATACCACCAGACACAAGGTAAAGAATTCTGAAGCTGGATTTTTTTTTCTTCTCACATTCGTTTGCCATTTTGTGACAACCTATGTTTTTTTTTCATTTTCCGATGACACGCTAAACACATTTTTCATCACTTGAAAGAATGTAACCAAAAATGTAAAGTTGGCATGCAAGATTAAAAGACTGCTAAAGATGGTGGAACGCTGTGTACGCTAATCAGGCTTATTGGCAAGACTCTTGAACATGGCACATTAAGTTTTTGCACTAAATCTCTAGGTCTTTCACGTGGATCCAATCCAATAGTTTCTTTCAAAAGGATCAGCGTGGGTCATCTTCCAGATCACAAAGTCGAATATATCAAAATGAACATTTTTAAATGTCACAGCTGTTTACGTATTTGCCTTTCCCGCATCCATATACAATGCACAAATATATTAAAATGCCTCTGTAAGAGAGCAACCCCTTCGGAATTTATACAGAAAACAATCTATATAATAAATGCGAATGTAAGTGTGTCAGTGTGTCAAACATTTTCAACTTAACTTCTAGAGGTCCTAGCCCAAAATATCTACCATTTTGGAATCAGGCCGAATCTGTAAGCAAATTAAAAACATTCCATTTCGGATCCAGACTCCCAATCCTGAAATTTTGGTTTTCCTAATTTTATATTACTGTGATTGTTTTTGGCGATTTTTTACATGATTTTTTGCAACAAAGTTTTGTACGATAACACTTTTATAACGTTGAAATAAATTTTGCAGTAATTCGAAATTAATTGTGAAATCTAGCGAAAGTCACCCATGACATAAGAATAATTGCTTGTACGGAAAGTAAGGACCTACGTATATAAAAATATCTTTAAACGAAGTGGCGGTATAAAAATTATCGTTGAACTTTTAAAATGTAAGCTTAAGTATTAATGCAATAATTAAATGCAGCGATGAATTTTAAGTTCTTCTGTAGCTTATTGTTGTCTATCGCATCTACTCCTCCCTATTTTGATGAAGGACCAATTAAGAGTCCTCTACAAAATGCTGCTCGATAGAACGTCTTTCAAGCTAGTGACAAATATATCGCTTTTAAATTATACTACTCCATAATCATGTTGTTAGCATATCACTTCAAATAAAAAGTTAGGAAGAAAACTCCTATTATTAATTGAAAGAGCGATAACAGTTACTGGACATGTTTTCTTAAAAAGGTGTTTTAAGAGAAAGGTTTTATGAACTGTACTCGAAAACAGTAGTTGCTGATCTGTTAATGAATGCCGAATGTTTCCTTATAGGGAAACGGCTAATATCATCATTCTTATTGTTATATGTGTCGTCCACATTTAGCACTTTGCCATTCATAAATCTTCGCAAATTTATCTCCCTTTTAACTCATAGTAAATGTTGTCTTAATTATTATCTCTCCTAAAATCTATTCTGTTATCCATTTACCCAAGCTCGTTCATGCGCTGTTTTCCTCTGTCCTGATTACTTTTAATATGTCTAGTGAGTGATAAATTTTACAAGCTTTCTTTCCTCATTATCTGCCCTAGAAATGTCAACTTTCTCAAATATAATTATACATTTTGTTTTGTCATCGTTGCTTACCTGTTCAGTCCATGACATTCTCAGTATCCTTCTGTAGAACCACAGTTCTGTTCCTTCATATTTATTCTTCATCTGTGAGGAGATTGTTCAGCATTTTCTGCCATATAAGAGTTCAGTACTCTTTTCTTTGTTTCTATTGCTTCAAGTCTCTTCTTCATCTATGAGGAGATTGTCCAGCATTCGTTGCCTTAGAGGAGGACTGATATTATATAACAGTTCAGTACCCTTTTCTTTCTTTCTAACGATATCTTCATGTTTATTAATATTTTGTTTGGCTTTTGCAAGACCTCTTTTGCTATCCCACTCCGTCTTCGGATTTCAGTTTCTACGGAAAATTTGTGAGAAAAGGATTTATCTGTTAAGTTTAAGACAGTTAAATTGACAGAATAAAAAATACGTAATGTCTAAAACGATTGTTAGCCAGCATTGAGTTCAGTCCGACAATTCCTGCAGCTAAACCAACCTCAAATAAAATTAGTTATAATTAGTTTAACCGAAGTGATGGTTTTGATGTCGGAACAGGGCACAACTTTCAACGCCATCAATGTAGCCATTGCCCGGGATCTTCAATGAAAAAACCGCTGGTATGATTTCAGACTATAGACGAAGAAATGATAGAGAAACGGCTAATATTGTTGTTACCATTGTCGTTACGCCATGGGATTCAACCGAAATATTCTCTATAGGGGACACACTGATGGATAGAATAAATAATAAACTAATTGTAGACGCAGTTCTCCAGTTATAACTCTTCACGATATTCTTTACCATTATAAAAACCAGCACAGGCTCTTATTTGGTCGGGAACTGCCCAGTCCTCAATTTCTAATCTTGAAAAGCCCCAGTTCAAAAGGGTCTCCGCGTCCTTGTTAGAGAAGGATTATTTCCCACCTTCTCTCTTGCAGGCGGGATGTGGCGAGTCACTCACTGATATATCGCTACGACCATGGAAAGTGCTCGAACGGACTACATTCCTCGATTCCGTCAGGTCTAACCCTCACGGGCTGGACCGGCCATGCCACTTATTTAGTAGCGAGCCACCCACATTCCATCCGTATTCCATAGGTGTGAAGTAATTTCTACTAGAAAAGCTTCTTCCTGCGAACCACTACCCTGTGAAACAGACTCCCAAGTGAATGTTTCCTCGATCACTATAATCTTAACCGGTTTAAGTCCAGAGTTAAACCGTTATCTTCCCCTTCTAGCCATATAAACTATCCCCTATCATAACCCTCTATCTCGAGTGGTTCACGTACTTGTACACGCTGAACTTTACTGTAAAAAATGTTTGGTACTATTCAATCTTGATTATGTCTTTGTGGAAATACGTATTTTCAGAACACTTTTACAATACCCAACGGAATCCGTTTACCCTTCTTATTCGGTTGTAAGTTTTAATTATCCGCTTTTGGTATGCAGGTGGCATAGCTGTTATCAGCGCCAAAATTGAATCGACTGGCGGAGTTCAGATTCAGCAACACCAGCGGGATTCTGAAAGGAGGAGAGGGGTTTCCGTAGTGTTGGAATTACTGGGATTAGGCATCCTTCTTTTCAAAACCAAGTACTTGTCTGAATGTAGAAACTCAACAGAGAATAGAAAAAAACAGTTGTTCCAATTTGATCCTAGCATAAAAGGCGGGTAAATAATATTCGTCTCTTTCGACAAGATCCATTCATTCATTTCATGCTAATACCTTTAGAATGATTTTTATTTTTCTCTCCCCAGACATAAACTGTTTTTTTTTTTTTTTAGATTTGATGGAGAATCCAACTGAGGAAAAGGACTACTTCGAATTGAAAAAAATGTCTAGTATGCAGCTTCCCCAATAAGCCATATTTTGCGCTTCATGTCGTTTCTGGCTTCTCGTAGACTATCGGCAATTCTTCCGGTCCCAACGCTGCATTACCGACTAAGTAAACGACAGACACTTTTATTATTTTCTTTCTTCACTTTATTTCATCAGTGAGTGGAGGCACAATAATCGTAGCATCATTTCTTGAAAGAAAGGGGAAGGAATTAGTGAGGACAGATGTCAACAGGCCGGCCAACTACCCACAACCGCGTGGTGGTCAATGTTCTACTCTGGCAGAAGCGTTCGTCTTCATTTTTTCAATCTCTCTACCGTATTGACTTTCTTTGTGCAGTCTTTAGTCTTATTTAAAATTCAAACAAAATAGTACATTGCTGTCGAAATTTTGTCAAGTGCAGTATCGTTTGCTTTTTAAGTTATTCTACGCATTCTGTACGATACGGAAATTCACAGCAATTATATAAAAAGAAATTGTGGAAGGACATGATCACCCAAATTATGGAAATACTATTTAAAGTAGTTCTTGTTATTTGTAGACATAACATTATCCCTCGACAACAAAAAACAGACGGATTACAAGGGTTTCTTTAAACAGACACTTTAATCCGTGATGTTTTGTAAGAATATGATTGGTCGAAAACATCAATGTCTGTAGCAGCAGTAGCAGCACCTCTCACATTTTCGTATATTATTTGTTTTTATTTCTCTTTTTCTCTTTCTTTCTTTCTTTCTCTAGTATGCCATATCAAGAAATTACTTGAAATCTTTGTCAAAAAACTAATCGAAAACTTTAGAACTTTTGAATGTCTTAATCAACTGAATAATACAGTCAACCACTTAAGAATCTGACTACCTATTGATTTGTATATTACATCATTAAATGTGGAAACATAGAACGATTAGCATTCATAGATATTTTCCACATATTTTAAGCACTTTTATGCACACGCACACTATATACAGGGAGAATAAGAGCTAAAGCTTAAAATAATCCCAAAGCATAAAATAGGAAATTAGCCTGAGAGCGCAATGCAAAATTCGACGTCAGCAAAAAATTATATAACAATAAAATAACGCATAAACAGAATATATATATATATATAAAGTCATCCACAGACAGACTGTTTCGCAGCTCTTCAGTGTGGCTAGACATCCGGTTGCCTATAGCTAGGATCGAAACCCGGCTGAATTGGCGTCAGTCGGAGATACTACCACTAATCCGTCGGCGTACGGTAGGGATGAAAGTGAATTTTAGCGTATTTATTTTTAGATAAACACACACAGTGACCGGCAGTGACTCAATTCGCTTTTGCCGAAGAGTCTCGCTATATATATATATATATATATATATATATATATATATATATATATATTGATGCATGTTTCATTACATAATATACACAAGTTTTGTCTATTTATTATAATTAAGTTCCTCTTCTATTGTCTGATAAGCTTAATAGCATTATCATTGAAAGACGAAAGGAAATCACCATATTGATAAATGTTTTACTCCTATCTCATCTTTTGGCTTACATAAGCCATTATCAAAGATGACAAATACATTAAAATATATCAAACAATACACGGACGAAACAGTAATGATAGTCTGTTTTTGTTGCATGAAAAACTTCAAAGCAACGACATAATCGTGTATACGAGACACAGAAGCTAAAATCGCGGTGCAGCTCGTGACGTCACACATGAACACGCGAGAGTGAAAACGAGATGTATTAAGTATGGGAAACCGTTGGTATAAACCAATGGCTTCTGTTATCAATCATAGGCATTTAAGAATATTTGTAGAGGTGCCATAATTGATTTTTTTTAGGTTGGGTTTTGGGTTTCAACTGTTTGATGTATAATGCTTCAAGGATTTTTAGTTTTTGTTTTTTCAATAAGGATTTTCCTGAATTGTGTACGCTGCCATTCAAATGTAGAGTCAAGCGTCGTGAAAGCGAGTTTGTGATGTGACCAACATAAATATACACTATATATATATATATATATATATATATATATATATATATATATATATATATATGTATACATATATATATATATATATATATATATATATATATATATATATATATATATATATATATAATATTATTAAGCCCAAATTCTGCCACTCAGAATTTAATGTAGTAACAATGATAAGTTTACGCCTGATACTTATTGCTACATTAAAGTATCGGATATATATATATAAAATTTTCTGATCACAGAAAAATAAACTTGATAAGTCCAGGAACGAAACCGGTTATTTCTTTTTTTTTTTTAGCTTTATCTTTTAAAAATGCCTTATAAATTTTATCTTTTCCTATCTATTATTAAATCCTGTACCACAAAATACTTACATATATATATATATATATATATATATATATATATATATATATATATATATATATATATATGATTTCTAAATGTTATATTTCTTTCTCTGGCAAACGCAAGGGCATGATAAAACTCATTAATATCAAACTTAGATCAATAAAACTATATATATATATATATATATATATGGTCAATAAAATTGATACTACAAAATTTTGCTATTGCCTTATTTAGCACCAATATAAGTATATTAATGCTAAAATAGGCAAATATCTAAGTAAACTTTCGGCTAGCACTTCATCAGAGGTCAGTCGTTGGTGAAAACAGTTACCTTTTTCTATAACAAGAAAAACAATTTCGTTCGATGAAAAATATTGGTTTTCACCAACGATTCATGTCTGACGAAGTGTTGACCGAAAGATTTCTTAGATATTTGTTTCTTTTTTTACGTATTAACATGCTTATGTCGGTGACATTTAAGGATCCACTGAATAATCAGCCTAAGGAGCCACGTCACAAAACTCATTATCCGTATTCTGATGAAGAGAGCACGCAGCAGAATCGGGCCAGAGCTAGGACAAGAACAGTGCGGGTTCGTAAAAGACACCAGAACAAGGCACGCGATATTCCTGCTTAGAATGATATCGGAAAGAGCAATACAGAGGCAGAAGGACGCGTATCTATGTTTTATAGACTACGCAAAGGCATTCGACAAAGTACACTACAAGGACGGCCTAGAACTGCTCAGCAACATTGATATATTCGGGAGAGATATCAGAATAATCAAGAACCTATATTGGCAGTAAACGACATGCATTCGTATCGAGAATGAGCTCAGCAAATATACGAAAATAGAAAGAGGCGTAAGGCAAGGATGTGTTTTCTCACCGGACATTTTATATTAATGTTTTATTCTTAGTACTTTACTACTATAAGCGAGCGAAGGCGGGTTGAAGCGTAAGTGAAGGGGAGAAGTGCGCAATTCAGTGGCTATTGTCTATGTCTTTCTGCGTGTTCCGCGACATTCCTGATGTTTCCTTTGCGCAGGATGGCCAGCTTTATAGACCAGTTTTCTTTGTCCTGTCATCTTCGTCTAAAAAAGTAATTAATTTTCCTTCCGTCACTTTCTCTCAGTTTGAGCCTCTTGCTCTTGTATTTTGAAGCTGTCTCAAATTAATGATAGCCTTCGATCGAAATTAAATGTTTCATATCGAGATGTGCGACAGGTCTCGCTGTTTTAAAATTTAACAAGGCATCCGTCTGATTCGTATTGTTTGTTACATCGTACAATGGCCAAAGTTAAGTAACGTCGAGCCTGGTCATGGGTGACCGCTTGCGAATACCATGTGCTGTAAGCTTGGCTATAGGGGTGATGCAATGAATAATGACTCTGAATTGTTAACCAGAGAGCTGGGTGCCAATTTCAGTCGGGTTCGTTATATCAATTACTCGCAAATACCCTTAGGAAAAAGAATGAATTCACATTTTATCTGCTATAGCTATAGGTTAATTAGTAAGACTTATATCACCGAATCATTAATATCTCAAAAATAAATCCTTAAAATCTAAAAGTATTTTCTGGTTTTAAAAAACGAATTAATCAATCAATTTACAGATTAAGCAAAAAAGAAATTTAAAGAAGAAATTAGTAACACTTGTAAAGCATTATTATCGCCAAAATATATTCTTAGAATCTAAAAATATTTTATGGCTTTAAATAACCTTCAAAGGGTTGATAAACCGTAGAAAACGAATCAATCACTCTACTGATTAAGCAAAAGAAATTTAAAGAAGAAATTAGTAAAACTTGTAAAGCATTATTATCGCCAAAATATATTGTTAGAATCTAAAAATATTTTCTGGCTTTAAATAACCTGCAAAGTGTTGATAAACTGTAAGAAAACGAATCAATCAATCAATGAAACACTGATTAGCTACACAGACGTGTCTTTTAAATTTATATAGAAACTCTGCGATATAAATTTCTAGAAACTACAGTGACCACAAAATGAGGGTTAATTTTATATATTAATTTTAATATATAATTAATCCTCCATGTTTTAACTACATTATATTTCTTGTTTGTTTATCAAATTCTGATTAGGTATGAATTCACCCCTTCTCTCCTTGCTATACAACTTGTATCACTAAATATTATTATCTAAAAAATTCTTACAATCTAAAAATATTTTCCGGCTTAAAATAACGCACAAACTGCTGATAAACCTGAAAAAAGAGTCGATCAATCATTACATATCATTCTCAATGTTCGAGAAATTTCATCTTAATTTTAATCAAGTATTGGTCCTTTGAATTCAGTTGAAGAAAATTAACAAAACAAGTGAATAGAAACTCTTTCTGAGTTTGAATCTCGATAACCGAACAAATCGCATTGAGACATTTTGTTCGCTATAAAACCAATCCCAAAAGGAATCCGTTTGTCTGTCTGCAAGTCAGATTATAAATAATCTCTTTTTAAATGTTTTCTTTTCTAACAAAAGCCGATATACACAGATTAAGGTGACATGAATAAACAAAATGTAACACTATTTTTAATTTTTTAATAGTATTTCCTTCATCTTAATTTCACTTGCTTTTTTTTTTTTATAGTCTATGCATTTCTGTTGTATTGAATTTTCTTATGTAAAATATCATTTTTGTAATCCGTCACACGTACATAATACAAATAAGAAGAGAAAGACTTCAGGGTAAAGTAATAAAGTATCTAATTACCAAACGCAATTAAAATATATTAACAACTAAGAAGAGTCAACGAAAACATTATTAATTACTTATGCAAGACTGCACAGAGCTGCTAGGGAAGATGCTCATTCGTCTTAAAACACAGGATACTTGACTTTAACGTCCGGGTTAACGCAATAGTCAACATTTACTTGTGAACATCCATTCAGTGGCATGATAAGTCTATTCATAGTAAATGGCACTCTACATTTTCATTGTCTAGAGACGTTCAAACTCCGGTGTCAGCCGTGACATTTTTCATTTTTATAGGACACAAGTATTATTTATTTAGACTTAATTTCATCTGGAGAGCCATGATCGACTACCCACTGAACGGACACGGCACAGAGAAGAAGAAGAAGAAGAAGAAGAAGAAGAAGAAGAAGAAGAAGAAGAAGAAGAAGAAGAACAACAACAACAACAACAACAACGATGGAGGAATAATGAAGATAAGATAATGAAGAAAGACAAAATGCATTAAGAGTTACATAACTAATTACTGTTGCAAGACTGCATAGAACTGCTAAGAAAAATGTTAATTCGTCTTGAAACACAGGATACTTGACTTTAACATCCGGGTTAACACAATAGTCCACAATTATTTGTGAACATCCATTCATTGGCATGATATGTCTATTCATAGTAAATGGCGGTCTACATTTTCATTGTCTAGAGACGTCCAAACTCCGGTGTCAGCAGTGACACTTTTCATTTATATAGGACACAAGTATTATTCATTTAAACTTAATTTCATCTTAATTTTAAATAATTTTTCTAGCTAAAGATGCTTTCTAAAAAGTTAAGCTGACTAATAAGAAACAACAACAATAAATAAATAAATAAAATATAAGAATTCTTTAGAAACAAAGAGTACTCAAAGATGAAGAAGATACTTGAAGCAGCAGAAATGTGGTGCTACAGAAGGATACTGAGCATAGCATGGACCCAATACCAAGAATGAAGTTCTAGAGAAAATACTAAGAATGAAGTTCTAGAGAAAATGTAAACAAAAAAAGAAACGTATACTTAACGTAAAGAAGAGAAAGCTGAAATATCTAGGAAATATACTGATGAAAGAGGGCTTGGGAAATTTGATACTCAAAGGACAGATTGAAGGCAAGAGGGTCAGAGAAAACGTCGTATAGCCTAAGTCATGAACTACAGTAAACGGTGGCGGGACAAGGATATTAGGAGAAATAACAGAAAGACATAATTTATTAAGAGTTACAAAGGACAGGAAATTGTGGAGAGCCACGATCGGCTACCCATTGGACGAACACGGCACAGAGAAGAAGAAGAAGAAGAAGAAGAACGATGGTAGAACAAGATAATGAAGAAATACAAAATGCATTAAGAGATACAAAGTGCAGGAAATTGTGGAGAACAATGTTCACCAATGTCCTGAAGGGACACGCATATAGAAGAAGAAGAAGAAGAAGAAGAAGAAGAAGACGGACGAACGAAGAAAAACGGCGGCAGATTTTGGAGAAGTAACAAATAGACAAATTTATTAAAAGCTACAAAGGAGAGAAAATAGTGGAGAGCCACAATCGCCTACGCCTACAGGGACAATGCCCAGGAAGAAATAGTAATATTATCTTGAATCTTTATCAGATTCAACATTGTCCAAGAATTATTCATTTTTCATGGGTATTTCTTTTATCTTACATTCACATGAGTTTGCTCGTAGTATTACTCGAAAAATACGTTAAATGTTTATTAAATCAAGGACACATGGCACAGGGGATAAAGGCGTTGGTTAGATCCAGTGACAGGACCCAAAGGGTGTGTGTTCAATACCCAGTTAAGGCAGTGGAGAACTTTCAGAAGGAAATTATCAGGAGATAACTGATAACTGACATCCATAAGACATGGCACATGGAACTAAAACAATCTACCCCAGTGATCAAAATAAAGGGTTCAGTTCGACATTCCAACCAACTGAAGAAGGTCGGAGATCGGCCGAAACGTTGTGATAAATATGGCAACAAATATGAGGACAATAGTCCGAATAATGTAAATAGTGTACATAATACCTCATCTCAGAAATATAGACAGATACTGAAAGGCCGAAACGTTGTAATAAATATGGCGACAAAGATGGGGACAATAGTCCGAATAATGTAAATAGTGTACATAATACCTCATCTCAGAAATATACAGATACTGAAAGGCAGAAACTTAGTAATAAATATGGCAACAAAGGTGAAGACAATAGTCCGAATAATGTAAATAGTGTACATAATACTTCATCTCAGAAATATAGACAGATACTGAAAGGCCGAAACGTTGTAATAAATATGGCGACAAAGATGAGGACAATAGTCCGAATAATGTAAATAGTGTACATAATACCTCATCTCAGAAATATACAGATACTGAAAGGCAGAAACTTAGTAATAAATATAGCAACAAAGGTGAAGACAATAGTCCGAATAATGTAATAAGTGTACATAATACTTCATCTCAGAAATATAGACAGATACTGAAAGGCCGAAACGTTGTAATAAATATGGCGACAAAGATGAGGACAATAGTCCGAATAATGTAAATAGTGTACATAATACCTCATCTCAGAAATATAGACAGATAAATGTATAATTTTCAAACATTATTAAGTTTTTTGTCTGCATATCTGGGAATGGGAATTATAATTATTTACATTATTTGCATGCGGAATTTTATCATAACGTTCCGGCCATTGTACCCTCCAGCCACATTTAGATGCTTGACTTTCCTGGTAAACTTCAGGGAATTTCGAACACATTACGAGATTTTTTACCTTCCGCAGACCAAGTCACGTGATGTCGCGTCTAGTTTTTATTTAGTACAACTCAGTTATTGCTTGCCCTCGTTTATACTCTGGCCCAGAGACAATTCACAAAAACAAGTCACAATTACAGCCTAATTCAGGAAGCATTGATTTAATCTACTTTGATATTGTCTTGTAGGACAATCAGGAGTATAGAAATTGGTGGAGCATTTAAAAGAAATCTACTCTAACAGTTTCTTTTCTCGAACTTCTCACCTGTGGAACTCCCTGTCGACTTCTTACTTACTTGATGAATACAATCGCCAAAAATGTAAATGCATCGTCAATTTTCATCTGTTTTCTTGAAGCCAGTTCCCTTTTTTTTCTTTCCACAATTCTCCCCATTGTCAGTCGTCTTATTTTCTTTCACTTTCACTCCCTGTAAACACTTTACGTCTTAGTGGCATTGTTGCCTTGCTTGGGGGGTGAAACGATTAAAAGAACTAACAAAGATGAAGGCAACAATACAGGAGAAGATGAGAATATTAGTCTAGATTCTAATGTAAATAATGATGATCTATTATTAAAGAACACTAGTGGGCAAACGATAATAAATGCGAATATCAGTGTCAGACTTAGAGGACATCGATCAACATATAATATTTTGGAATCGGGAAGGTTCTGTGAGCAAATTAAAAAAAAAAATGGATTCTCAAGTCTTCATTATTATGATTGTTTTCGGCGAGTTTTATTTATTTATTTACATTTTTTAACGTGATTTTTGCCACAATTTTTTTGTTCGATAACAATTTTTATAACTGTGAAATAAAATTGGGAATAATGGAAATTAATTTCGAAATCCAGTGAAAGTCACCCATGAAATAAAAATAATTGTTTGTACGGAAAGTAAGAACCTATGTATATAAAATTGTCTTTAAATTAAATGGCAGCAGAAGAATTATCGTTGACCTTTTGAAAAGGTAAGCGTAGATATTAATGCAATACTTAAATGCAGTTCTGTAGTTTATTGCTGCCTATCACATACGCTTTTTTACATGAATCATTGCTTTATATCGATTGATTGTCATCCTTGATTATTATGAGAAACCATTTCATTTTTTTATATTTTCTAAAATAATGCTTCTATATATTTATATATTATTTATTATGTATACGACAATTTTCGTTCATCTATGGAAATGCGAATGTCAGTGTGTCACACTTTTTCAATTTTATTCCTAGAGGCCGTAACCCCAACATATCATACCATTTTGGAATCAGGCCGACTTCGTGAGCAAATTAAAAACATTCAGATCCGGATCCGGACCCACAATCATGAAAATTTGGATTCCCAAGTTTTCATTGCTGCCATTGTTTTCGGCGATTAATTTGTCCGATAACAATTTTTATAAGTTGGAAATAAATTTCGGAATAATTTAAATTAATGAAATAAAAATAGTTGTTTGTACAGAAAGTAAGGACCTACGTACATCAAATTGTCTTTAAATTAAAATTAAATAATTTACAGAAGAATTATCGTTGAACTTTTAAAAGGTAAGCTTATATATTAATGCAATAGTAAAATGCACGTGGAACTAGAACAGTCTACCCCAGTGAGTGAAATAAAGTGTTCAGTTCGACATTCCAACCACCTGAAGAAGGCCGGAGCGTAGATCGGCCGAAACGTTGAGTTCTTTGTAGTATATTGTTGCTTATCGCATCTAATCCTCCTAACCTATGGTGATCCCATCAAGAGACCTCGCGCAGAAGCTAGCTCAAATCCTGCCCAGATAGGGAAGCTTTTTAAGATAGATAATAAATCCACAGATCGATCTAAACTTACACAAAAGCGTGTTTCCATCATTATCTGTAAGTACGAAGTTTTGGTGGGGAAAAGAAGATGTTTTTCATGCTTCATTTAAGGCTCGGAATGTCTTTGAATATTTATAACCACGAACGATATTTGGACAAAGAAAAATCAAAAAAGAAACAAAAAAGAAAGGATTATTTGTTTACGACGGATATTTGGTCCGCAAAAGTTATGTTTGGATCAATCAAAATCCGTAGAAGGATTTCTTATTGAAAATTAATGGATAAGACAGAATTAAGAAAAGAAGACATAAATTTCCTCAACGCTCAAAATTGCTTTTGTTTTGGCGATTTGTCCCTTCGAATAACATAAATCAATTTGTCAATGAAGTCAGTTCGATCTTCCGTGGATTCGGCAATACAGTCATTCTGTGCCAGACAAACTGTGATTTTGCAATAATTGTTAACGCGTTTATCTCGCAGACCAATCCCCAAGTGCAGAATTTCTTCGAGTTTTTTGGTCTCTATAGAAAATGAATTCTTGCTTTACTTTTTTCATTTATTTTCTTGCCTTCTTTTTCTTTCATTTTCTTTCTTTCTTCTCATATCTATTTTTCTTTTTCTTTTTGCAGTCTTCCATTGATTTTCTCTTTCATTATACGTCGTTGTCCTTCGTATTATTTCCCATTTGTTTATTTTTCCTTTTCTTTATATCGAATTGTGCTTTCTATCTTTCGTTTTGCCTTTGTTCTTCTTTCTTTTCGAATTGTCTTTTTATTTCTAACTTTCTTTTTGTATCCATTTCAATATTTTTTCTTTTCTTTCTTTTTTTTCTATCAAACTTTATTTCTCATTTCTTCCTTTCTTTATTTGTCTTTCGTTTACATTATTTACATTATTCGGACTATTGTCCTCATCTTTGTCACCATATTTATCACAACATTTCGGCCGTTGTACGCTCCGGCCTTCTTCAGGTGGTTGGAATTTCCAACTGAACCCTTTATTTCGCTTTACTGGGGTAAACTGTTCTAGTTCCACGTGCCATGTTTGATGGATGTCAGTTATCTCTTGCTAATTCCCTCTGAAAGTTCTCCACTGCCTTAACCGGATATTGAACTCACACACTTTGGGTCCTGTCACTGGATCTAACCAACGCTTTTATCCACTGTGCCATGTGTGCTTTTCTTTCTTTCTTTTTTACTTTCTTTTTTCTTTCTTTCTTTTTTTTCTTTTTCTTTCTTTCTTTCTTTCTTTCTTTCTTTCTTTCTTTCTTAATCGTTTCATCTTTTTCTTTTATACTTAATCAGTTTTATTCTTTCATTCTTTCTTTTTTTTTCTTTATTCCTTTTTTCCTTTTCTTTCTTTCTTTCATAATTTGTTTTATATTTCTCACCTTCTGTCTTAATCAGTTCTGTCTTTTCTTTCTTTCTTTCTTTCTTTCTTTCTGTTTTTGTTTTTGTTTTTTTTCTTTCTTTTTTCTTTCTTAATCTGTTTTATCTCTCTTTCCTTCTGGTTTAATAAGTTTTATCTTCTTTTTCTTTCTTTCTTTCTTTCTTTCTTTCTTTCTTTCTTTGTTTCTTTCTTTCATTCTTTCTTTCTGTTTTCTTAGTTTTTCTCTTTCTTTCTTAACCTGTTTGTCTTTCTCTCCTTCTGTCTTAAGCAATTTTATCTTTTTTCTTTCTTTTTGTATTCTTTGTATTTTCTTTTTCTTTCTTTCATTCTTAATCCTTTTTTATCTTTCTTTCCTTGTATAAATAAGTTTTTTTATTCTTTTATTTCCTTCCTTCTTTCTTTCTTTCTTTCTTTCGTTGTATACATTTTTTCTTATAAATTTTTATTTCTTCGCAATTTTTGTAGCAATATAATTTTTTCCTCTATTGCAAATATTACTTTGAAATGGTATCCTTATTTGTTACTTTCTTTCTCTCTGTTTTATCATTTTTTTTCTTTTCCCTCCATTTTTTAATTCCTTTTTCTATTTTTACACCGTCTCCCGCCTGCTCTTGTAATTGTCGATAAAGTTTGAAAACCTCGAATGATAGGACAAACACTACAAAACCAGCAACTAACATTTTTTTTCGTGATTTCTTCAATTGAATTGTGCAATAATGTCTGCAACTCTAACCACCATTTTATTTTGATATTCTTTTTTTTATCATCTTTCCTTTCGGCAATCAAGTAAGTGATTTTATTATTCAATATTAATAAATTTATGGCCTGTGTCGTTTTTTTCCCTACTGCGTAAACCATGGACAACTTATTTAAACGTGTAACCTGGTGTTTCTCTCTCTTCGTATGACTAGAGTATGACACGGGCACTTAAATCCATAGACGTGCATACAGATTGGAATAAAAATCTAGGATATCACAAAACAAAGTACACAGACATTTACAAAGACGTCGATTCAACGAAACGGAATATCTCAAAGTAAAAACAGGCAGACATTCGATATATCTCGCTTTGTCTAACTTCTAGCTTAAACCAATGATCAAGAAAAACTACACACACACACACGCACACAAAACAAACAAACAAAAAAAACAGCAGAATAATATAAGAGGAATAACGGTAAAAAAAATTGTTGCAAATACAATGACAAAAATATGACAAAAAAAACAAACAAAAAAAATAACAAAATAAAACAAAACAAAAATATCAACAAAAAACAATAAAAAAACAACAACAAAAAACAACAAAACGAAACAAAAAAAATAACAGGACGTACGATAAAAAATTGTTGCGAATCCGAAGAGGCAAACATTTTCCCCCTCCCTTAGCGAGAGAGCTTCTTGATTTTCTCAGACAAGAATATAGTGGACATTCTTAATTTTTGATTAGTGAACGGGTCCTACTAAATAAATTATTTTTCTGTTTTTCGGGGTCTTCTTCCCTCCATCATATCATTCAAATATATATATATATATATATATATATATATATATATATATATATATATATATATATATATAATTTAGTATACACAATTATACATATCGAAATTTTAAGTCATCGGGGTGTGTTTCAGTAGTAGCGGTGTTTGTGTGTGAGTGTATTTTTGTGTATGTAGAAGCGAATAGTGACGGATATATTCACATGGTGAATAAGTAAATTGTCACGAATGAATGGGTCGTGAATCTAATTAGCTACGTATAGGATAGTGCAGATAAATATCATAGGTAATTTCTTTATATATTATATTCCTTCAGGTTGCCGTCATTACAACCTCTGTAAGTGTTAAACTATCTAGAAAATATTTTCACTTTGTGTCCTTGAAATTACAACTGTATTGGATGACTGTAAATATAAGTTTACTTCATAATATTAGAATATGTCGTTAGAATCAAATTCCTGCCAGAAGTTTCTTCTTCATCTTTGAAGAGATTGTCTAGCATTCACTGTCATATAGGAGATTAGATATTACATAGCCGTCCAACATTCTTTTCTTTGTTTGTAAGGACACTCGTCAGTATAACCACATCTCTGTCGCTTCAAGTCTTTTCGTCATCTGTAAGGAGATTGTCCAGCATTCACTGCCATATAGGAGATGAGATATTACATAGCCGTCCAACACTCTTTTCTTTGTTTCTAAGGACACTCGTCAGTATAACCACATCTCTGTCGCTTCAAGTCTCTTCTTCATCTGTGAGGAGATTGTCCAGCATTCACTGCCATATAGGAGATTGGATATTAGATAACTGTCCAACCCTTGTTTTTTTAAAATTCTAATGACAATCCTCAGTAGAACCACATCTCTGTAACTTCAAGTGTCTTCCTTATCAGGGATAAGATTGTTCAGCATTCAATGCTGCATAAGATTTTAGAGTGAGGTAGGTGTTACAAATTCATGACGGTCGTCTCCGAGTATAGAATCCAGAGGTCAGCAGTGAATATTTCGGAGACAGTAGGAAAGCGTAGTTCAGGTTAGCAGTTGATATCGCGGCAAAGTAGCAGAGCGTAGTACTTCCTTCTGTCATCTTCGCCTGGCAAGTTGGCACTGGTCATTCGGGTAGGGTAAACAAAAATGGCCGCCTTTATACACGACGGATACAATGTTCTGCGGCTTCTGATTGGTTAACCTTCTATTGGTGGACTATAAAAGGAGTTAAGTCATTTTGACTCGCTCACTAGTTATATACATATATGTCACTAGTTACATAATATATACCCGCTGTTCTGGTTGGTATTCATTAGTGTTTACTGTGTTGTTTTGTGGCGTAGGCCAGTGGACGTTTTGTTCGGTGAACTACAAGATTTGAAAAAGTAAGTCGGACATTGTTGTTTCTTTCCTTTTATCGTTGGAACTGCTTGTTTTTGTGGGGAATACCCTCCCGATATGGCGGAGGTGACCCAGGAAAAAGAGCCTTTGGCCAGTACTTCGACGGCACCATCTGCTTGGGTGCCGGAAAGGCCGCAAATAGGCTCAGAATATTACAGGAGTCGGCGGGAAGATTTAAGAGTTCATGACAAAAGATGAACTCGTACCAATGCCTTCGGTCATGGAGACGGTGGCAATAAGAACAATATCCCTATTGACAGTTGATATTAAGACCGGGAAATTCATACCGGTCAATAGGGAGCCGATGGAAGAAGCCCTAAAGGCGCTGAATATCGTGGCTAAGGTCTTGGCTCGTAGATCAAACGCTTGCTGGTACGTTTTGTTGGCATCAGAGGAAGCTGCAAAGGCGCTGGCCGGTTGCACCCTCACCACGAAGACGATGAAGCTGCAAACAGAGTACACGGGCACGCGGAAAACAAGGATTATCTTACATGATGTACCCATGTTTATTACCAAAGACCAGGTGGGTGCCTTCTTTTCAGACTACGGTCCTGTAGAGGGGGTATCGGCCATCAGGAGTAAGGCGGGGATTGCCACCGGTGATATGGAGGTCATGGCGACATTGAACCGCCAAAGCTTCAAAGATATCCCCAACACAATTTTGTGTGACAAGCGAAGGATTTTTGTGGTGGTTGAGGGTCGCCGGCCCTGCTGTTGGGTTTGTGGTGAAGCTGGACATCTGGCCAAGACGTTTCCAGCCAAGAAGCCAGCACCATCGGAGAAGCAGGCACGGGTACCAACATCAGTGGTGCCCAGAGAAGAAGCGAAGAAAGCGTCCAGTAGCGAATGGACGGAAGTGGTGAGGAAGAGAGCAAAAGTAGCAACCTCACCTTTTAAGCAGCAGCAGAAGCAGGAGCTCCCGGAGAAGGCTGCAGTCAGTCAGCAGCAAGAGCTGAATGCTGATACAAATGAGCAGCAGGAGCAGGCAGCTACGAAACAACTGCAGGACAAAGAGAAAAAACAGCAGGAACGAGTGGCCGTCAAACAAAATCACAAGTCGGAGAGCCCCAGTAAGGGGGCTGCTAAGCAGAAGCAGCAGCAGCAGCAGGTGCAGCAGCGGCGGGAACAGCGGCAAAACTTGCGGGAGCACGAGCAGCAGCAGCAGGAGCAGCAGCAGCAGAAGGAGCAGCAGCAGCAGCAGCACCTCCACCAACAAAAGAAGAGGGAGGAAGAAACAGCAATAGAGGTGGATAAAATGCCTTCACTGCGATCTGCGAAGAGGAGCAGGGAAGAGGACCCTGAGGATATAGAAACAAGTCATTCTGGTCGTAGCAGGGAGGAGCGAAGCATGGACAGAACCAGGCGGCGCTCCTTTCCTGCTTCGCCAATAAGACATTCTAGCTCCTCTAAAGTTTGGAGCGTCCCTTCTTCCCCTTCCCGTTCTCCAATCCCCTCTTCCCCCATTACACCCCTAAGTTCACCAGCTACTCCCCCATATTCATCTTCCTCCTCCCCTCCTCATTGGGCTAGGGAGAAGAAAAAGAAGAAAAAATATTTTCCGGGGCCAGACAGCATTTGTAAGGTCGATAAAGAAGAGGCCAAAAAAGGCCTGTCCAAACAAAAAAGGGCGCTTTTGGGGCTCCTATTTAAGTTGGGGGAGGTGGATGGAAAATCGGTGATGGATCCAAGAAACTTCCCGAATGCCCCAGGTGTCATCACCGTTGTAAGGGATACGGGTGCCTACTTGAAGGTGTGGAGCCATATTTATGAGGATCAAGAGGCGTACCCTAAATTAAGGGTATTAGAGGAAAACAATGAAGACCTCAAAAAATGAGGCATTTTTGCTCTGGAAGGGTCCCGGTATTGCTCCATCCCTCTTTATACAGGGCAATAAAATTAACATACCCTACGGAGGTTGGCAGTATTGTCCTAGGGGGTCGTATGACGACCGAGCTGGGTACAGGGAACCTGGGACAATCCGTCGGGGTCCTTACTGCTGCAGATTTCCGCCCTGTATGTGAGTAGGTTGATTCTGTTTTTTATATTTTACAGGACCTAGAAGATGGAGATGAAGATAGCGACGTTGAATGTGAGGGGCTTAAGAGATCGGGGTAAGGCGGCCCGCCTGCTCCGGGACCTTCTGTCCCTTGATGCGGATGTCCCCGCGATCGAAGAGACCCACTTTATTTGCAGTTCCGATGCGTGTGTGCTGGCGGATGATTTTGTCGTCTATTCAGCATATGGGGACCGGTTTGCCAGAGGAGTTTCTTTGCTGGTCAGACGTACTCTTGATGCGAAGGTGGACCTTGTGCATACCGATGCCGAGGGCCGGTTGATCGTGGCCGATATTGCCGTGAAAAATTGTTCGTTCCGAGTCGTTGCGGTTTATGCACCCAATGACCGGAAGGAGCGGGTCTCGTTTTTTCGGCAGTTGGGGCCGTTCCTAGTGGATTAATCGCGCCTAGTTTTAATGGGGGACTGGAATGCCATCCTGGACCCCAAGTTAGACAGGGGGCGGTGTGATAGCGGGAGAAGGGGCGATCGTAGCCTGGTTGATCTGGTCGACGATTATGGTCTCGTCGATAGATACCGGGTCGATCATCCCGGGGAAAAAATGTGGACGTGGGCTCTTAATTGGCCTTTTGACAAGGTAGTTAGCTACCTTGACAGAATGTTAGTTAGAAGAGCCGACCTAGATCTACTAGATTGCCCTACGTTCCACTGGGTAGGCTATTCGGATCACAAACTCGTTTGTGCCCGGGTGGCGTTAGACAATAGGCCTAGAATGGCTGGGTACTGGAAGTTCAATCTGTCTTTACTGGACAGGCGGGATTTTCAGGAGCAGCTAATTAGACTAGTGCAGCGGGAGCTAGTGGGGGCAGTTATCGGGAATAGGTGGTGGGAACGCCTTAAATGTAGGATTAGGTCCTTCACCACTGATTTCAGCAAACGGCTCGCTCTAGATAGAGCTGACAAGGTGAAGACGCTTAAGGCTAGTTTTTCCCAGGCTGTGACTGGGGGGGTCCCCTAGAGATAGCCTTAGCTAGGGAGGCCCTAGATCGTTCGAATAGCGAGCGGTACATGGGCCAGGTAATTAGGCATAAGTTAAGCAAGATGTCTTTCGAAGCTGTGAATTTGGGCGCAGATCTGCGCAGGGAAGAGGTCCGTCGAGGTGGCGATCGTTACATTCGTGAAGTCAAGTCCCCGAAGGGGCGTACTCTTCGGGCCACTGACGACATGTGCGAGGCGTTTCGGCGCCATTTCGAGAGCCGGTTCAGCAAGGAGCCTGGTCTCCGCGAGGAGGAGTTTCGCAGCTAATTGGCTGACTTTCCTCGGCTTTCGCCGACTGAAGCGGCTAACTGCGAGGGAGAGATTACGGAGGGCGAAGTCTACGCGGTATTGAAGAAGGTCGGCAGAGGCAAGTCGCCCGGTCTGGATGGTTTGCCCTATGATTTGTACTCGAGGCTGTCGCACATCTTTGTTCCGATTTTGACTGCAGTGTTCAACGAATGGTTTCGGTCGGGGTCCATCCCCAGCCGGATCACCAGTGGCGTGATCACTGTTGAAAAGGGCAAAGGTTGTGGGGGGAAGCTAGACGATTACAGGCCCATAACTCTGCTAAACACAGCGTCAAAGATTATGGCCAAGATCCTGCAGGAGCGTTTGCAGTCAGTTGCCGAGTCTCTGTTGGGACCTGAGCAGACTTGTTCTGTGAGGGGCCGAACAATTCAGAGCAACCTGCATCTGATCCGCACGATCATAGAGGGTGTAAAAGACGACGAAGAAGCCGCGCTGATCAATTTGGATCAGTCCAAGTCATTTGATAGGGTCGACAATCACTACCTTGTTACTGTCCTGCAGGTCGCTGGATTCGCACCCAACTTCTACCGCTGGATTAGCCTCCAGTATCGCCCCCCCCCAGTGCTGTGGTACAGGTGAACGGAAGGTTGTCGGACACTTTTGTGCTGTCTAGGTCGGTTCCTCAGGGTTGTCCGCTGTCGCCTCTCCTTTATGCTTTGGCGTTGGAGCCTCTCCTTCGCCGGCTGAAGGACGAGACCGGCAGTCCGGCCCTACGTGGAATCGCCATTCCTGGAGGGTCTCGAGCCAGGGTTTCCGCGTACGCCGATGACGTATCTGCTTTCGTGTCGTCCCGAAGCGACATTGAGGCGGTACAGAAGGCGCTTGATCGGTACGAGAAGGTGACAGGCGCCAAGATAAACCGCGACAAGTCGTCCGGCTTGCGGTTAGGTGCCTGGAAGGGGGTCGCTCTTCCGGGCCGCTTCGGTTGGACGTACGGTCCTGTCCGCATTATTGGAGTATGGTTTGGGCCCGACCTCCAGCTGGAGAAGAATTGGTCTGAAGTACCAGCAAAGATCGATTCTGCCGGTCAGACTTGGAATCGACGGAGGTTGTCCGTGAAGGGCAGGGCGGAAGTGTGTGCTACATACATTTTCCCCCTGATTCTTTATCGATTGTCCGTACTTCCTCTCTGTGAGACCCACTGGAAGGCGCTCGAGCAATCGCTATCGTCCATTTTATGGAGGGGACGCGTGAATAGGGTCGACAGACGAGTCTGCACTAAACGTCCGTGTCATGGGAGGCTGGGAATGCCGCACCTGTTGAGTCACATCCGTGCCTCTAGGTTGGCTTTCCTACGCCGCGCATTGACTGGAGGAGATCTGATTCTGGAAGGGATTGTTAGGGACGCGTTCCCTAGCCTTATCATCAGTCCTCCCATCGCGAGGGTTGAGCGCCGTCGTAAACCCTGGGATCAATCGGTTTTCCTTCGCGAGTGTCGGTTGGCCTTGAAGGCCATTCCCCGGTCCAGTGATCTTTCACGGCCTAGGAAGGTCTTCTATCATGGATTAGTGGAGGGGCCCGCGAAGGATTCCCTACGAGATACGATCGGCTTGTCGGAGGAGCAGCATCGCTCCTACTGGTCTTGGGCGCCAGCGGTGGATTACCTCAGTAACCCTGAGTTTTCGCTTACCTGGCGATTGGCTCGGAATCGGCTACCTCTCAACGACAAGGCTTTCATATGGGGTTTGGCGGATTTGTCAGACTGTGAACGGTGTGGCCTTGGTTTAGAAGAAACGGCTTCGCACGCCTTCTACCATTGCCCCCGGTCTGCCTTTTATGGGGCCATGTCGGCAAGCTGACGGCTCGTCTCGCTCCCGAACAGCTTGTGTCCATGGATCGCGCATACGCGTGTGACAATGTGTCGCCCCCGAATTCCGGGGTGAAACGGATGGTGTTTCTGACGCTGCTGGCAACGGCTCGAATGGTGATTTGGACGACGCGAAAGGAGGAAGTCTTGCGAGGCAACCGTCTTTCTCATCAGCATCTAATCCAATTCTTTGAGCATCAGCTCAAGATGAAGATTAGATCTGATAGAAAACGATTGCATTCGACAGTCTTTAGCGAAAGGTGGGTCAAAGAGGCGAGCTTGGTTTGTGCGACCGGTGCTAGCCTTGATTTTCTTTTCTAGGTCAACCTATTGCACATCGGGGTGGCTTCCTGTGGAACCCTCCCCTTGGTTAGGTTAGACAAGCTTCAGTGTACCTAGTTAATGTGAGTAAGTGTTGTTCCTGGCCTGTTACCCGGCTACTCTTTGGTTATGATCCAAGTCGAGATTCCCAACCTCCCCAGTTTGTTTTGGCCCCCTTTTATCTCGACTGGGTCAGCTTTATATTTTCACATTCCCGCCTAATATTTTATCCTTATTCCCACTCCCTTAGGGAGAGAGTCTCTTGATTTTGTCCCCTGGGCAGAATACAGCGGCCTCTCTGTTTTATGGGTTGGACGGTCCCTACTAACATCAATTATGTTTAGTTTGTGTTTTGTGTTATTTTTAGTTATTATTGGGTTCATCTCCCTCCCCTCTTATTCTATCATTATTAGAATTTTATGTATTTTATGTATTATCATCAAATTTTTATGGTCTGGGGCGCGTTTTTGTAGGTTCCCCTGGAGAGGATGTGGTATTATGGTGGATGGAGGATTGAACGGTGATGGATGAGTTCTTGTGGTGAATGGGTAAATTGTAATGTATGAATGGGTCGTGAATCAGATTAGCTAGGTATAAGATAGTTAGTGTTGACCAGCCTTTACCCCTCCCCCTTTTTCGGCCTTGTGCCACAATTTGTATTTTATGCAAATAAATCCCCCAGTTATATATATATACACAAAAAACTGTAAGAGTAGGAATATATGAGGTCTGTTCCGAGCATAAAACATCTAAAAGACTCTTCCATTCCCTCTTATTTTTGGTAAGTCTCAATTTACCGAAATATTTAACGACTGACAGAAGTTTATGTGAACGCGTCTTCATATGTCAGCTTTGTTTTCTTAACTTTTTAAATCACCAGTTTAAAATATCTCTTCTCGATGTATATTTTTCTTTCGCCCTCTTTGATTTTGATTATTATTATCATATTATACTTGACTATCATTTCATTAGTTTGCGCGACCATTACGTCCTGTTAATACTTCATAAATAATGGACTATTCCGTGGAAAGAGGATAAAAGATATTTCTTGGTTTTAATGAGAAAATGAAAAAAAAAAAAGAAAAGAAAGATAAAAGTGGAGAGGTTGAATTATATTAAGCTGGTAAAAACTGATACTACACTTTAATCTTAGCCAAAAGGCCGAGAAGTGATTGTATTTTCTTGCCTTCACACGATGTTTAATGTGGGGAGCCCTTAGGCATGCAGCCAAGCCAAGTACAAAAATAAGAAAGCCCTCCTAAAAGTCGATTGAGCTGGCAACAATATTACTAAGGATCCCCACTTATTTGTGCAATTAGAGAAGTACTGCCGTGAGCAGCTTTTTCGCGAAATCGTGTACTTTTTTCTGTTGTACTTTGGCAGACACAGATCAGAATGATTAAATATAGTTTATCCGCCCAAGAGCAGATACCTTACTTTGATCCAAGCCAGAATAGCGAGAAGCGGGGATTTCCAGTACACCCACGTCACTAGTGAATGTGACACAAGGTCAGTTTAAAGTGGGTTTAACGACATTACCGTGGAAAATTTGACCAAGGTGCCTTGGCATTTTCCTTCTTGGGGTCGCCTCAGGCGCTGGACAATAAACGTAAACCCTTTTCTGAAAGGCAGGTACTGTCCAGGGGAATGCTCCCTGGGGCTTGCGCTTAATATTATTTGAACATACCTGAGCCATAAGGCCGAGTAACGATGGCGATCGCGATAAAATCAGCATTTTTAAGTCCCACACCATCGAACAACGAAAAAAGAGTAAGGCAATCGCCAAAAAAAACCAGTTACCATAAATAATATAACATCGCCTGCTGAATTATTTTAAACTACTTATTAAGAGAAATGAACGTACGACGGGTTATTATTATTATTATTATTTATTATTTATTATTATTATTATTCATCTTATTAAACAAAATGATTTATGGAACGATAAATAAAAGAAAAACACAATGTTTGACAATGTTAAACAATATTTCTCTCTTCTTCAAGTTAGATTTAAACATTCTTTTCAAGTATCAAAATATTCAAATCGACAAAAATTATAAATCTTTATCCAAACGTTGCTTGTCTTGTAATGAAAAAAAAATGACTCTACAGTAATGAACGTGCCAAAATGAGTGAAACACCGTCATTGTGAAGGCATGAAACTGAAAAGTGCTTAATATGATAAAAATCTCTTGTTCATCTTGAAATGTTCCGTTAGTTGATTAGTTACTAAGAGGAATTAATCAAAGAGCTTAATATAAATCATGTGGAACTCTGTCATTCCATTCATTCCCCCGGTACAGGAAGTTAATATTTTTCTTATGTAACCATCCTCAGGCGTTTTAAGGGTTGAAAGGTCGGTAGATTCTGAAGATTTTCAGATGTATATCGAAATTACAGTCGTAAGTAATAAAACGTTCTGCAAGCTCCATTGATGGTCAAATTGTGTCTGTTATCATACCTTTGTCCATTGAACCTTTTATTTGATATTTCCGTTGTGCAACCCACATAAATCAATGCATGTTTGTTACATTGGGCGGGGTATATTAAAAGGGAATCCCTACAATTACCAACCTCTGGAGAAATCTTGATGTTTCTCTTTGAGTTTGTGCTAGAATTAACTTGACTCATGTTGTATAACGTACAGGGTTTTCTTCTATGATTGCTTTCGGGAGTACAACGAGCCAATGTTGTTTTCAGTGTGGGCGTTTACATTTCTTAAATGTTTTGATGTTTTTATTTCTTTGGAAAGAAATGATAGGTGGGTTGGATATTTTTGCGCAATGTTCTCATAGCTGTCATGTAGGGCATAGAAGAAAGGTGGAGAGAAGAACGGCCGTAACATTGTGATAGCAACAAGGAAGGGGTTATTCGTCCGATTGTATATAATGTAAATATATATTCATATCTTAAATTATTAGCAAATAAGATATACAGTCGATACAACGATTTGTGGATGCATCACCAAATATCTAGATGACAAGATAATAGAGTAGAATCCCTCATATCCGGAATCCCTAATATCCGGAATTCCTCATTTCCGGAGTGCCTCATATCTTGAATCCCGCATATCCGGACATGATTTTGATGTGTATTTGAACTATTTGGGTGATATGTAACTGATTTGAAATTTCTGTTTTTTACAAAATTTACTTTGGATAATTGCTTCTGCTTATTTCACCTCCATGGCTTGGATTGGTGCAAAAGATGATAAGAATAAGAGGAAAGAAGAACAATGAGATACACCTGCAACAAGATAACGATGAGATGAATGATTTTGTTGAAACCTGGACTGGAATTGAAAAAGTTATTAAAAAGGTTGTCAGTTTTATGGAAAGAAAGCCAGCATTCAGCTATAATGATTGCAATAAGGCACGCAGAGTTAAAAGTGTCAAGAACAAACGCAAAACGAAATGTGGAAAAAGTTAAGAATGATATTAGAAGAGAAAGAATCATCATACAACAGCGATTTATAAAATCCTTTCACATTATTTGTTTTGCATACGTGGCAGACTTAATTAAATGAATTTTCATTAACATTACATAATTTATTTCTTTTTCCTTAAAATCAATTCTGTTATATTTCACTCACCATTAGCTTCTTTTGTTTACTATAAAATAATGGAAATAAATGTTAAACCTGATTTCAATTCTTTTATCTTAATCTAAATATGACAGCTCATATCCGGACTTTGTAACCAATTCCTTATATCCGGAAGGTCTTCTGAGTCCGGTTGTCAGGGATTCTGCTGTACATAAATTCAGTATTAGAACAGAGGAAGCTATGGAGTGTCTGTGTTTGTTAATTTGGATTAGAATAATTATCTTATTGACTAATGAATACTAGAAAAGGTGTCAGAGGTGAAATTAGGTGCTGCGATCGGCAATGTTACTAATGATGGTTCTAATGATATGAGATTAGACTTAGATTCTCAAGGTTAATCGAAATCCACCAATATCTGGGAGGAGAATTTAAAATAATTACCATAATTATAATAAGTAATTTATTAATTATAATAAACAGTTGATAAAGATGAAATCGCAAAAATATTCCATAAAAATTCTGTTGAAATTATCCGGACGTAGTTGCGCAAAGGTAATCTCAAAAGGGAAACAAAACCATTCGCTAAAGTAGAAACGAAAGGAAACATTAAAAAATACACCTTCGACCAAAAGTTCCTTGATCAGTTCTTAATTTTGAAGGAGAACCAATAGGAAATTACCATTCTGCAATGAATAGGCTTCTGCGAATTAATACTGAAATTAAACGTTACTGAACATTTACTAACAATTATTAATAAATGAATTAATTATTAATACTTAATACTGAAATTTAACATTACTGCATAAAACTTTCAACTCTAAGATCTATTTACCTAATTTACTTTCAAGTCTAATGGCATTCATAGAGCGGCCCAATCTAAAAATTTTAGATAAGCACTCCCTAGTAAATTGGATGCCATGCATTAGTAAGTTATATGGTTTCAGTATCCTGTTCAATTAAGAGTTCAACCCTTGTGTAAATTAATTGAAACAAAACGAATAATTCCCTTATCATTTCCTTTTTTCCGTGAAACATGACTCCTCGAATATGTTCGTACTTCGTATGTCCATTCCACGATGTCTTTCTTCGCAGTTTGACCACAGATTCTCGATTTGATTTAAATCAGTAGAGTTTCCGGGCCAGTCAATAGTACTTTGATTTGCTCACTGGTAAGACTTGCCATTGTGTTCGTGCAGCGTTACAGTTTTCGTACGCTTCCTTGGAGTAACGTCCCTCGTAGACAATAGCCGTAGGACAACTAATCGACAGTCGTGACAGTAGTGTCAGGGTGGTTAAACATATAATGCAATTACGGATGACGCAATATTTTTCAAAGCCAAACAAATTTCATCATACACCTCGAAAATAGATTCATATTACTGTACACTACTGCAAATGATCTAATCTGAGAAAAAAATAGAAATCGATTACACCCTATCATTCCAGTGGGTCTAAAAGTAACCGTATGGTGAAAGAAAGGAAATTAAAGCGGTTGTTTTAATTAATTTGCACAATGGTGTAATTAAATCAAAGAAGGTATGAAAATTACTAATTATTAAACTCAGTGAGTTGTTCAAACTTTTTGTATATAGTGTATGAGAAAACGAAGTTGTACAAACACAAGAGAGCATTTACCCTTTTAATAAGCTAGGCACAATGGAGTTATGTATTCGCCATCAAACTGAAATCCTAGGCAATTGAGAGAGATCCAATTTAAATTGCATTATTTTAGATTGAAACCTTGCAAGGATAATGACATTTGAAAATTGTTTGTAAATGACATGGAAGCGTTATTAGAAAAAGAATAACACATAATAGAAATCGCTCATTTTTAGTGTATTAATATCCATCATCTGAGTACAAACAAAGAGGAAGTCACGCCTTTAAATGATGGCACAGAAAGGAGGCAAAATCACGAATAGAATCGGAAACTTTGCCTTAGAGATTGAATAAAGAAACCGATACGAAAGCAAACAGGAAAAAGAATGATAACACATATCTTAGAACTAAACAAATGTCAAAATCACGAACATCGGGAAATGGTAATTTTCTAAGCGAAGTTTAGATATGCCATAATGGCGGAATACAAGGTCGAATTCTTAGGATTTCAGGTAATGTATGAGCATAAAAAAATGAAAAATGGAAATTATTCCAATCAATATTCGGGATTAATAAAAAATAAATTAAGAATTAAGTTCTTAAATTTACAGGGCTTGCATAAATTATCTGTACAAATTCATTTTTATATATTTTTATGGACACGGCACTGTGACAGTATAATTAATTTCTATTTGTGGGCACGACACATATATAACAGGGTGCCCATAAATTATCTGTATAACTTTCACAATTCATTGTATCCATTAGAGTTAAGAACCATCAATACATTTTTCCATCTTAAAGAAATATTATTAAAGTTTTAATTCACTATTATTTCCCTTTTCAGATATACATGTTAAACGTGCTTTCCACTATATAATTCAATCATATATATATATATATATATATATATATTAGTTTGGTGCAAAAATAATATCGTTTTTTGACGTTAAAAATACGTTAAAAAACGATATTATTTTTGCACCAACCTTATATATGTATATATATATATAAATGAAAAATTTCTCAGAGTTAACCTGTAGAAAAAGAGACAATATTTATAAATGTAAAAGACATTAGGAAAACTGTAATAGTTGCCGACGTATTTCGTCAAATGTGGACTTTTTCAAGGCAAAAACGAAATGAAATTATTGAACAAAGTAACTAATAATAACAAAACAAAATGTCCTTAGCAACTGGAAGAATTTAGAGAATGCTATTTTCATACTGTTAACTGATTTTTATTATTATTAGTTACTTTGTTTAATAAATAGATTTCGTTTCGCCTTGATAAATCCACATCGGACGAAACACGTCGGCAACTAATACAGTTTTCCTATTGTCTTTTACATTTATATATATATATATGTGTGTGTGAGTGTGTGTGAAAATATATAGAAAATAGGAAAGAACTCGTTAGGTAAATAATCAAAAATTCTTTAGTATTTTTGTTATTATTTTTAAAAAACAGTGCTCGATACACAAGTAGAGCCTAAATATATATATATATATATATATATATATATATATATATATATATATATAGAGAGAGAGAGAGAGAGAGAGGATATCATTTTATCGTTAGAAGGTCTTTTCGGCCAACAGTTTATCTGAACTTTAGCAAATGGAGCAAAATAATCAATGGCACACTTGTAATTAGCGAATGAGAAGCGTAATTTGGAACACGATTAAAATAGATTTTAATCGTAAAAAAATGACGGCTAAAAACAAAATAAAAGTTTCGCAAAGAGTATAAAATAGAAATATATATATATATATATATATATATATATATATGAGATAACGATATATATTTAGATATATCAAGAACAATATTGAGAAAAAGGTTTTGTTGTAACTCATTTAGTCCAACGAAGTCCTAAATGACGAAAAGTGTCAAAAGAAAACTTTTTACACAATTTCCTACACTTTTTCCCCCAATGTAGGCATATAGCCAGGGAGACAGATAATGTCCGTAGAAATTGACTTTGTGTCTTTCAATTTTAATTCTTTTATATATTTTGTTACGCCTTACCTAATAAAAATGCACTAATGTCTTTAGTACAAAAATCACAGTTTTGCTTTTTCATTCCGACGAAAACACGCCAGCCTAACGAAGAGATATTAAAATTTTATATAAACACAGAGAGAGGGAGAGAGAGGGAGAAAGAGAGAGAGAGAGAGAGATTTCATTCTGAGCCGAAGATGCCTACCTAAAAAAGGCGAAAAACGACACCAATAAAACAGTTTTATACTTTGTCTAATTTATCAAAGATTTTTACGATTCTACACCCTACTGAGACACACACAAGCAAACAAAAGCGCGTGCACGCGTGCACGCGTGCACACACACACACACACACACACACACACACACACACACACACACACACACACACACATATATATATATATATATATATATATATATATACATATTAATCATTTCAACACATGCCACGCGGCAAATGCCACTAGAACCCAGGGGTTACAGATAGTGAAAGAGAGAGAAAAGACTGAGAATAACGAGGATTGAGAAGAGGACAAAAAATGAACAGGACTCAAGAAGACACAAGATGGCGGTTATTGTTGCATTTACATATATATAGTAATCATTTCACCCCAAGCAATGCGGAATTGGCAGGGGTTACAGAGAGTGAAAGTGAGAGAAAAGACAGGGTATAGGGAGGATTGAGGATAGGACAAAAGATGAACAGGATTCAAGAAGACGGAAGATAGCAATTGACATTGCATTTACATTTTTGAATACTGTAGTTACCAGTCAAGCAAGTAAACGGAAGTGAGTTCCACAGGCGGGAAGGTTGAGGAAAGAAACTGTTGGAGTAGAAGTGGCGGTTGAATTAAATTATTTCAACAGTAAAAGAGTGGGACCTAGATGCCAATTTGTGGGCATGCTTAAATTCATGTAGGTGGCGCATCTGGGGAAAATATACAGATGAAAGTAGATAATGTGCGTGTGTGGAGGTTATTCAATTTTTTAAAACCAAATCCTCTGCTGCAGACAGTACAAGTGAAAAGATTTCATCAGTCGTCATTAATCATCTACCATCTTCAATGATTTTTTTTTTATCTTACATAAGACTTGCTTTCCACCATATAATTTCAACTGATATATATATATATATATATATATATATATATATATATATAAGCACGATGCGAACGAAGATTAGAATTATTCTTTATTTTATTATATTACATCGAAAACATGACGTCAAAATCGCTACACAATTGCAGTTGTGTTTCGATGAGTATCAATGTATCTCATCAGGCGATCGTATATTACTGGCAAGTGAATAATTTAATCAGATTTAAAAGCAAAATATAATCTCATTTTACGAAAAAAGAAAAGAGGAGGGGTGGTTATAAGGTTCGTGGGCTTGGTTTATATCAACCAATCAAATGTGATTTACGTTAAATTTAAACTATAAACCGCAATCTTTATAACCCCCCCCTCCTTTCTTTTTCGTAAAAAGAGGCTATATTTTGCTTTTAAATCTTATTAAGTCGTTTACTCCCAAGTAATTTACATTCGCCGGATGAAATGCGTTGCATGCGCCCGCGCGTGCGCGCACACACACACAGACATATATATTATACACACACATATATATATATATATTATTACATAGAAACACACACACAAACGCACACACACACACACACACACACACACACACACACACATATATATATATATATATATATATATATGGTGACTGAAAATTAACTTACCATTTTAAAATACTTAAAGTTTAATTATTAACTATAATTTTTCCAAGTAAATGATAGGAAAGCCTTTTGGCATGAGGTTTTATTTAAGATTTGATATGGATGCCAGATTTCGCCACCTGCTTCTTGAGTTGCCCTGAAATCGCGTTAAGTCATTTCACCGGGAACGCTTGTGGTATTGAAGACATAATTTGTATTCGCCCTTCAAATTCTTCAAAAGTCTTGACTTGGTATAGAACTCTAGCTCCTTTAACTAATTCCAAAGAAGAAAGTGACTGGGTTTTAAGCCAAGACTCTTGGCTAACCACTTATTCATAAAATAGGGAGTTACATTTCAATCACCATATATATATATATATATATATATATATATATATAGATAGATAGATAGATAGATAGATAGATAGATAGATAGATAAACCTAGTGAGCCAGACAAACCTGCCCAGATTTCACCTAAACGGATCGTCAGGGAAAGCCGGTTGTATTGAGCTCTTTTATTAGTTAGTTGTTTACTCGTATCGGGGTTTTTTCTTTGGGCTTCAAACCTGTATCTGTGCGATTTTTTCGACAGACTTTCATGTTTCTTGCTCTTTCTTTTTTTAAAACCTTTTTTTTTCCCTCGAGATTGATTTGATTATTGGCAAATCAAAAATTCGAGGGTTTATCGAAACAAGTATAGTTATCTATCTATCTATCTATCTATCTATCTATATATATATATATATATATATATATATATATGCGTGCGTCTGCGCGTGCGCGGATTATTTTCGGTGAAATATAAGTTAGGAGATAAGATTTGACGTTTTAATTTAGTTTTTTTACTATAAAATATATTTTTTAATAGGATTATATATCAGAGATTATGTCGTATTGCAGTAAACTGTTATTTCAATGAGTAAACCTGTTCGAAGCGTTATACTTGAAATTTGGTTATTTCCTTAAACAATGAAATTCATAAAAACCGGAATAAATTGAGAAATCCTTCTGAAGCAATTCCAACACACAGAATTCACATAAAACTTCAAGTCTCTTCTCCATCTTTGAGGAGATCGTCCATCACTCATTGTCCTACAGGAGGACAGATATCACATAGCAGCTTAGTATTCTTTCCCTTATTTCTAGCAAAATTTACCTCTTTCACTGCTTATCATTTGGAATGCTTCTGTGACTATCCTATCAAAGTTCAGTTACACACTTTCAGTCATCTGTTAAAACACTTCTCCAGATATCGTTTTCCTAACAACAATGGGTTTTGTCTTCTTATAATTGATGTTAAGTACTTCCCGCTTTCTTTCACTATCTTCTGTAGGAGTTATTGTAGTTTTTTTTCTGTGTCTGCTATCAACACTATGTGATCTAGAGATGTCAAAATTAAGTAAGCAACTTGTATCTCTTAATAAACTTTGTCTTTCTGTTATTTCTCCTAAACCCTGTTCCGCCATCCATTTATTCAAGCTCATTAAGTATGTTATACATTGTCTTTCTCTTTCAGTCTTTCCCTCTATCTGTCCTGTGTGTATCAGATTTTCCAAATCCCCTTTCCTCATTATATGCCCTACAAACCTCAACTGCGTTTTCCTGATGTTAAGCATACATTTCCTTTATGCTTTTATTTATCCCAACACTTCATCGTTATTCAAATGTTCGGCTCACCATCCTTCTGTAGAACCACATTTCTGTTGCTTCAAGTCTCTTCTCCATCTTTGAGGAGATCGTCCATCACTCATTGTCCTACAGGAGGACAGATATCACATAGCAGCTTAGTATTCTTTCCCTTATTTCTAGCAAAATTTACCTCTTTCACTGCTTAGCATTTGGAATGCTTCTGTGACTATCCTATCAAAGTTCAGTTTCACACTTTCAGTCATCTGTCTAAACACTTCTCCAGATATCGTTTTCCTAACAACAATGGGTTTTGTCTTCTTATAATTGATGTTAAGTACTTCCCGCTTTCTTTCACTATCTTCTGTAGGAGTTATTGTAGTTTTTTTTCTGTGTCTTCTATCAACACTATGTCATCTAGAGATGTCAAAATTAAGTATTCTTCTTCTGTGTGTCATGTCTCTTCAGGACGCTCAAGTATAGAAACTTACATTTCTGCAAACTGTTTAAACAGGGGA
Source organism: Acanthosepion lycidas (assembly GCA_963932145.1). Classification (NCBI taxonomy): domain Eukaryota; kingdom Metazoa; phylum Mollusca; class Cephalopoda; order Sepiida; family Sepiidae; genus Acanthosepion; species Acanthosepion lycidas. The sequence goes on along the minus strand of OZ010592.1, from coordinate 93,424,763 downwards.
CGAAAAACGTTACACCGAAGACGCATTGGTATAGCCAAAAATGCTTTCAAAAAATAAGAAAAGTATTAAAAAAACAGGAAAAATTAGATAGAAATAAAGAAAAGAATACTGATCTGAAGTGTCATTTCAATTTTCCTAATCGGCAGTGAATACAGGATATTTTCCTCAGAGAAGCGGTGTCTCGGGACAACAGAGATATGGCTCTGCAGAAGGATACTGATAATGTGAGGACGAAGTTTATGCCAGAGTATTTATCAGGAAAATGCTCGACTTGAGTGTGTCACTTGAATGGTATATATAATTTCTAATAATCTGATAACTATATAGGTTTAAAAGCTGAAACTTTGCTGATTAATAATTTGATATATTTTGTTAAATGCTATGTAAGTTTTATCTTCCTCATAAATTATAAGTTAATTGAATTTTATCTTAATTTGGTATCCACTAATTATAGATATCGTATTTTATTGATAATTTTTAGTAAGGAAAATTTTTTATTTTCTCTGAAAATGATTAATTGATAGAATGTATTTCTAACAATGCTTCTGCTGAAATTTAAATCTGTCAAATTTGGTTGTTTTACAAAATCTTAATTTATATAGAACTTTTAAAGTTTTTCTTCACAACCACAACGAAAGAATTGAACCAGCTATAAACTGTTCGATTTTGTAAATATCTTCATTGTCTAGACAAAAATAGTCAAGACCAATTATGTCAAATGTAAAAAAAGAAAAAAGAGAAATAAGTGGCTTAAACTGGTACAAAAGCTACTTAAAATATAGATAACAAAAGAGCAGACATACACCGTGAACTGTGCAAATGTTTTTTGGTTCTTTATTATATAAACAAATAAATATATAGCACACTTGTTTGAGAAAATAAAGATAAAATACTCTGAAACTTTGAGATCCACATCTACCAACGAAACCAATGAAAAAATCAAAAATAATTATTTTAGTCGAACGAAAGTAAAAGTGAGTGAAAATATTAGGTAGGTGCAAAAATATTGTCGTTTTTTGACGTCAACAAACGACAATATTTTTGCGCCAACCTAATAGCTGGGCAAATGGCCGACAGTACGAATATTAACAGGAATATTATCCAGAGGTCATTTAAATAATCTGTCTTCAAACGCTATCTTTGTAATAGGCAACTTAAGCAATAAAAAGCTTTTATGATTTGTCTTATAGCTTCGGCTAAACTCTTAACATTGTTTCACATTAAAAGTATCATTGCGAATAAAGACGTTATTGGCGCCCGCAGATGAAAATCTTTCAGAAAATGCCAAGCAACACGAGGCAAACTGGAATCAAAACTGCCAACGACAATTTATCTCAGGGTTAGCTGTAAATGAGTTAATGAGAACGAAATATTGCAAAAAATATTAGGATCTCGCCCGTGAGCAACGAAAGTGCAACATGAAAGCTAAACTGCCCAATGTAGTGTACCTCGCTATTTAGCATTCTGTTACTCAGTCTACAGAAGTACACTCATCCTTATATAGGGTGTTCCAATAACTTGGACCAATTTTAAAAGTGAATTAAGTTTAAGCATGTAATTATTTTTTCTTGTTCCTTCATATTTAACAACTTCACGATTTTTTTTTGGTCGTCATAATTAACCAACCGAGAGTGTAATTGGAAAAAATGTTCGTAACTTCAAAAAAACTGTGTCTGTGGCAGATGTGAAAACACCACTGCGTGTTCTTTTACGCCGTTAAAACATCGCTGCAGTGCACGAGAATGTGACCGAAAATCCAGACACCTCTATTCGTTATCGGGCGCAGGAATTGAACCTATCCACAACATCGAATTACATCGAATTTTGACAAAAGATTTGACCCAAGAACTGAAACCCGCTGACCATTTGGAGCGCCGTAAATTCTTCAATTGGGTGCACGAGCAAAGACAAGCCAATGAAGATTTTTCATAAAAAAATCCTCTTTGGTGATGAAACCCATTTTCATCTTGGTGGATTCGTTAATAATCAAAATTGTCGCATTTGGGCTGATGAAAATCTAAGGGAAATTGTTGAAAAGCCACTGCATCCACAAAAGGGCACTGTTTGGTGTGGAGTTTTTACTAGCGGAATCATTGGGCTGTGTATTTATAAATTTGAACGTCTATTTTTGTAATAGTCATCATCATCATCATCATCATCATCATCATCATCATCATTCAGGTAATGGTGTGTTGTGATGGCTACATTACAATTGTTTTTCCACCCCCTAATAACATCACTAGCGTTACATCGACAAAGTTGTTATTAGTATTGTACTTATCAACAGCATAGAAATGGGTGAATAATAATAATAATAATAATAATAATAATAATAATAATAATAATAATAATAATAATAATAAGGGCTTCCTTAATGATATGGCAGTCAATGCGTATTGCAATGTATCGTTGAAGATCTTCAAAAAGCTATCAAAATACAAGGAGTTTGAAAACGAAATATAAAAAATGTGAAACATGGAGATATCAACTATTCCTGTTGTAGTTGGAGCCCTCGGATTGGTTGTAAAATATTCTAGTAGACTAATTAAAGGGATTCCTGGAAGCCCATGCCTTAAAGAAATTTAAAAAAATGTTCTCACGTGTTCAGCCCACACCTTACAAAGGGTTTTATCTATATCTTTTTTTTTTTTTTTTTTTTTGGCAGTCGAAAATGTCATGATGTCATTTCTAACTTTAGGTCCCTGAGCAGGACTCGGAATGAAATGTGTACACACCAGAAACGAAAGGAATAATAATAATAATAATAATAATAATAATAATAATAATAATAATAATAATAATAATAATAGAAATCTCGAAAATGTGGCATATGGGAACATCAACAATCCCTGTTGTAGTTCGATCCCTAGGACTGGTTGGAAAAGATTGCAGTAGACTAATTGAAGGGATTCCTGGAAGTCTATGCCTCAAGGAGATACAAAAAATTGTTCTGACTAGTACAGCCCACACTCTACGAAGGGCTTTATCTATGTAATATGATTTTTTGTCAGTGGAAAGTGTAATGATGCCATTTCTAACCTTAGGTCCCTGGAAAAAAATGTGTAAACGCCACAAATCAAAGAAAATAATAATAATAATAATAATAATAATAATAATAATAACTTCGTGACATTGAGATCTATCCAATCGAACATAAAGATCTACATCGAGAAAAAGTATCCAGTTGTTTGAGAAGTCTGCGTTGCTTGGCACTGCAAATATTCTGCCAGAAAGACCTGTATGTCTGAGGTCGTACGACTTGATAGACAACACCCCATAATATAAGATCTCCGATTGAAAACAAAATCTACGAGGAAGATAATAATAATACTATACAATTCTATGGGACTACACAATACACACTGACAGAACAATCAAAGCCAACCGCCCAGACATTGTTATTAAAGACCCCAAACAAAAACGGTGCCTCCTTATAGATATGGCAGTCCCTGCTGGCTGCAATGTATCTTTGAAGATATTGAAAAATCTGTCAAAATACAAGGACCTTGAAATAGAAATTTCGAAAATGTGGCATATGGGAACATCAACAATCCCTGTTGTAGTTGGAGCCCTAGGACTGGTTGGAAAAGATTGCAGTAGACTAATTGAAGGGATTCCTGGAAGTCCATGCCTCAAAGAGATACAAAAAATTGTTCTGACAAGTACAGCCCATACTTTGCGAGGGGCTTTATCTATGTAATATTTTTTTTGTTTTTTTGTCAGCGGAAAGTGTCATGATGCCATTTCTAACCTTAGGTCCCTGGGCGGGACCCGGAAAGAAATGTGTAAACTCCAGAAATCAAAGAAAATAATAATAATAATAATAATAATAATAATAATAATAATAATAATAATAATAATAATAATAAAAAAGAGAAGAGCACGATTTAAGAAAAGAAAATAAGATAAGATAAAAAGACAATGTTTTTGTAATGTCGATATATTGTTTAACAATGTTAAACACAGTGTTTTTTCTTTTCTTTTTCTTTTCTTAAATCGTTTTCTTCTCTTAACTGTTGAAATATATTTAAATGATAAAAAAACAAATACTCAGAGTCTAGAGCAGTGGTTCTCAGTATGGGTCCATATGGACCATTTAAAGTTACTTGGTGTCCACACAAAAAATCGCAAATTAGGGGTCAACGGTAATATTGTAGTGGTCAATAGATTAAGTTCACTTCGGAGAGGTTATTGCAGCTGGGTATGTAATCTACGCCATATTAAAATACTAAAGTTAATAGTCGAAGGTCACTCCTTTTCACAATGTCGAGTTTATTACTATATTAATTTAGATTAATATATTATTTTATTATATTTTATTAATATTTAAAATAAATATTATTATTTATTATTAATATATTAAATTAATTTATATAATAAATTATAATCTTTATATAATTTATATATATAATCCTTCTGTTATATTTTTTTTATATTTGGCTCCATCGATGTCAATGAGAACCGAAAATCACCCTTTTTCACAATGTCGAGTCTATTGCTATATTAATTTAATTTATAGTAATATTTTATTTTATTGATGTTTAAAATAATATTATTTATTATTAATATATTAAATTAATCTATATAATAAATTATAATTATTTATATAATTTTCCTTATATATATATATATATATATATATATATATATATATATATATATATATATATATATATAATCATTTATTCGATAGTTATAATAAAAATGTTATAAAATCACTACAAAAATAGCCATTTTCTTTCAACACTTTTAACGTCATCATCACTTGATAAGACACCAGAAAAGTTGAAACAAAGTGACTATTTTTGTAGTGATTTTATAATATTTTTATGTTATAATTTTCGAATAAATGATTATATTTGCTCTACTCTGTATTGAGCACTCTTTTAGGAATAATATTTTGGTTATTAGAATTTATTCCGTATACGCCAATCCCATACTTGGGTATATATATATATATATATATATATATATATATATATATATATATATATATATATATATATATATATATAATCTTCCTATTATATATCCTTCTTGGTTTTATTCAACTTTTACAATCAAACATCTGGTAAAGTAAAAGGGACATTTACTTACATCACGTGATCTTGTTTCCTGCTAATTTTATGGTTGTTTTTCTCTATTTAGTAATTTAATATGGCGTAGATTCCAATTCTCATTTCGTGGCGACTCATAAACGTTTACGACCTGAAGACATTTTACTCTTTATTTTTTTTTAGTGGTGGGGGTGGACCTTTATAACCATTCGACGTAAAGAAAGTTTAAGTTATTTTTTACTGATAGATAAGTTTAGTAATTGTATTATAGAAATAGTAAATGTATCTGCTTTATTTTGAAGTAAAACTAATTTGATGAAAATAAACTTGTACTTAGCAACTAAATTCTATGGCACATTTATGTACACTAGTAAAATAATACATAATAAACAATCTTAAAATATGTGAATAATTAATATTTTTTTAAAGTGCAGATTTATTCAATGAGATTCCTGTGATTGATGCTGCTCTGCGAGTTTTTTTTTATATTTGGCTCCATCGATTTCAATGACAGTCGAAGATCGCCCCCAATCGCAATGTCGAATCTATTGCTATATTAATTAATTTAGTTTAAATTATTAATATAGACTCGATATTGTGAAAGGGGGTGAACTTCGGCTATCATTGACATTAACCAGTGGTTTAATAGAAGGCATCGTTTTTTATTTATTATTTTACAGACAGGAAGATTAAAGCAAATAGGCGGGATACAATTATCAAAAACCGAAAAGAAAAAAAAAATGCCTAGTAATTGATATGGCTTGTTCAGCAGACTGTAACATAGTAGCCAAGGAATTTTAAAAGCTATCGAATTATAAAGACCTGGAAATTGAAATAGAAAAATATGGAAATTGAAAACAAGAATAGTACCAGTCATAATAGGTGCGCTTGGAACTCAACAACATACCGAAAAAAATCCCTTAAGAGAAATACAAAAAATTAACTTGATAAGTATAGCTCAGCCAATAATAAGAACTTTGTTCATGTAACGCTGATGATGTTATGAGAGTTAGATAAACAGATCATGAAATGTAACCATAATAGAGGCCATCATTTCTTGTTGATATATCGCGGGGTCACCACTTATGACGTTTGCTTAATGTTATAGGTAGTGGACGATCCCTTTCATTACACAGTATGCGTAGTGAGAGTTGAAGTTGAGATATTGTCCGGTGAATATTGGCTTGCGGTATACGTTGTGAAGGTGACAATAAAGAAGACGACGACGTTCCCAATAATCTAAATAGTGTAAATAGTTACAATACCTTATCTCGTAAATATAGAGAGATCCTGAAGAAGCCTGGGGCGTATAAAAGTCGAAACGCCGTGAATATGACAACAAAAATGAGGACAACAGTCCGAACAATGTAAATGGTGTAAATAGTTACAATACCTCATCTCAAAATCTCGTAAATAGAGACACATCCTGAAGAAGGCCGGAGCGTACAAAGTTCGAAACAACAACAGTGAGGACAACAGTCCGAACAATGTAAATAGTGTAGCTAGTTACAATACCTCATTTCATAATTTTTTGTGACGTACGGTCGCCGTTAATAATTAAGTATAACTGAAGATTTCAATGTTAAAATAAAACAGTAACCGCAAATAAATACTTAACAAGAGCAAAGAAGTAAAAGTCAACCAAAAATAATTAACCATTTCACTGAATACCTTCTTAGTAGAGCGGCTCGGCTTAATCTCCGGTAAATCCTAAATCAAAACCCAAATCATCGACGCACGATAATTCACACTAATTCGACTGGATAGTTCCACTCGATAGTCACTCAATAATCACCGCAGTCAGTAGCCTGACACCGCTATTTATACACCAGGTGTAAAGTATATATTCATAAGTTCAGATGTCTCTCTCGAACCTCGGTGTTGGTAGTTACTCATTTTCTTACTATTTGACAGAAATATAGACACGAATGTAATTATTTGTAAAATAAAATGAAATAATAATAATACTGATGATGATGGAACGTCATAATAAATATGATAATTTAATGAGTGCCTTCAAAAGACCAAGGGGAACGTTTTAATGAAAACCCAGATGTCTGTTATGCCGGCTGAATTAATGGGTGGCAATGATAACTGTCGGAAGTTATTGATTTTCTCATACTGCTTCCTCTGACACAATGCCAGCCCACAACTTGGCAGATAACTAGCTCTCTGAGTGGTTATCACATTAGAACACGAACTGAATCACTAATTTACCTCTTTGTTTCTGCAAATACAGATTGAGATATCATTAGTAAGGCGTCATATTAATCTTCATTGGTCAGTCCTTTCGTTTACACATTTATATAGTCTTTTAATTTCAATGAGCGCTTCTCGTCGTAAAGAGACTGCTACCTTCTTTTAGAGGCAACGGATTCGCACGGTTTTGCCATTTCTTTCTGTGGTGGACCAGTTGCCATCCAAGGCTATAGAACCCGGCCTGTCCTGCTATTTACCGATAACTGGCGGGCGGAAGAAGATGATTCATACCTTTCCCAAAAGTATTTGCGCCTAAGTGAATATCAGTCAGTTATGTGCCATGCGTGATACACCCTTAGGCGATCATGTATCTTTCGATACATGACTGACGAGGCAGATTTTCCCGCAGTAGGTTGCCATTTTTTTCTGCGGTAGATCATTTGCCATCCAAGGCTATAGAACCCGGTCTGTCCTGCTATTTACCTATAGCTGGGGAGAGGAAGAGGATTCATACCTTTCCCAAGAGTATTTGCGCCTAAGTGAATGTCAGTTATGTGCTATGTGTGATACACGCTTAGACGATCATGTATCTTTATACATGACTGACGAGGCAGATTTTTTCCGCAGTAAGTTGCCATTTCTTTCTGCGGTAGACCAGTTGCCATCCAAGGCTATAGAACCCAGATTCTCCTGCTTTTTACCGTAGTTGGAGGTAGAAGTAGAGGATTCATACCTTCCTAGGGCTTTTAGTACGTAAGTGAATGCAATGAATTCGTCTTGGAATTCGAAATCTGCTCACCGATTCCTCAATCCGAGCCGTTATCCATCTCCATCGTAAGTATTGATTAAATATACGGCTTATCAACCCTTTGTGCCTTATTTAAAGGCTGAAAATATTCCGGGTGGTACGAAGTATTTTACAGTAAGCCATGATGCCAATCGGTTCCCAATTTATGTACTGACCAGGGCAGAATTGGAACTTTTCAGAAGTCGAAGAATTTTGTCGCATAATTTATAACGACTATCCTTATTTTGAGCCTCACCTATGGGCTCCGTGTTCGACTTTGATATTGGCGATCATTGCTCTTGTCTTTTGTAACTCTAATGTATTCTCAAGACTTCAACATTGGTGGGAATAATCTTAATATTTCAGATAAATGGATGATATTGTCCTGATGAGATACTCGAAACTACACTAAAAAACAAACAAAAAAAAAAGAAAAGAAAACACACACACACACATTACCGAACTGACTGTTATTCGATTGCTGTACGATCACCTGAGCACTTGAGATTAACTTGAGATTAATTTGTAGATGTGCGGGTCGCGTAATAGATAATGTTTCCTTTTTTTTTTTAAATATTTTGTCCAGTATTCGTGTTTCGGTGGGTGTCATGCTCGGGTTTTGTTTTTTTTTTGTTTTTTTGTATCACGTATGATTCCTACCGATGTGCTAGAAAACTTTTGTGATGCACGGGGGCCGTTAATAATTCAGTATAACTTAAGACTTCCATGTCAAGACAGTATTAAATTTCAACCGCAAATAAATACATAACAAGAACAAAGAAATAAAAATCAACCAAAGATAATAAACCATTTCACTGAATACCTTCTTAGTAGTGTGGTTCCGCTTAACGTCCGGTAAATCCTAAATCAAAACCCGAAACATTGACGCCCAATAAGTCACACTAATTCGACTGGAAAGTTCCACTCAATAATCACCCAATAATCACTACAGTCAGTAGAATGACACCACTATTTATACATCTGGCGGAAAACATATTCATAAGTCCAGAGCGTCATGCTCCAACCTCGGTGTCGATAGTTACTCATTTTCTTCCTATGTGACACCTCCCCTTTTTAAAAAGGACATCTCTGGAATCTATATCTTTTCAGTTTGGGTTCAATATTCAAATGTTCCGTTGCTGTTCCTTTTCTTTTACTGTATCTCCTTGGTTCACAAATTTCTGCTGGCGTGGGTACGTCAAAAATGCCATACAATATTTTCATAGGTACCTCTTTTGGTGGACTTACTAAATCAGTGAATCTCCGTTTTAACTGATTAAGGTGTTGCTTATATTCCCATCCCTGTGACTTGTACGTCATTTATCCAATCAATTTTTGTTATCACACCGTCTCCCCAGAATTCTTTTCTACGTTGATATATTTTAAAAAAAGCAAAAAACAAAAAACACTTTATTTCCAGGTTTAAATTCTTTTTATTATTTTGATTGCTTGATGTTCTCGCCTTCCGTTCTGGTAGAAATTTGGTAGTAATTTGTTAAATACGGACTTAATCTTGCTGGCGAACATCAGTTCTCTTGGCAACATTTCAGGCACGGTGTTCGGGTTTGACGTTATTCTGAAAACGCTCAGAAATTGCTGTAAGCTTACATCATTTGCCTCCTCTCACTCCGACTTTTTTTAGTCCCCTTTTAAAAGTATCAACAAAACGTTCAGCTTGTCCATTACTTCTTGTGTGATGAAGTGGCGTTGTAATGTGTTCTATTGCTAATTATATAAAGAAACCCTCAAATTCACTAGACGTTAATTTGTACGCCGTTTTCTGTAACGAGAGCGTCGGATACCCCGAATATTGAAAAAAACTCGTGTAAGAAATTTATAGTGACCGTGGCAGTGGGTTTTCTACATTTTAATATTTCTGGGCATTTAGTATATCTATCTACCACAATTAGATAGTATGCTCCGTTTAACGGTCCTGGGAAGTCCATGTGTATTCTGGACCATAGAATATCGGTTTTTGACCAAGGTTGAAATTTAATAGATGGTAACTTCGCTGCCAGAGCTCAATTTCTGCATTATTTTACTAAATTTTCAACGTCTTGTTTCATTTTAGGCCGCCAACTATAACACCTCATTAAAGATTTCATCCTTGAAATTCTTGAATGTCCTATGTGAAATCTTTTAGCATACGTTTTTGTAAAAATGCTGGCATTACAATTCTTTCTGCGTAAATAACTACATTGTCACATAATGAAAAGGATTCTAGTAATATTTTTATTTTTTCTTTAAATTTTAGTTGCCTTTCCATTTTCATCATAAAGTCGTCTTTTCTACTTTAACTCTTATTTCCTTTAATGTTAAGGGCTGTTCTTTCGCTCTATTATAAAATACATTCTTAATTTCATTTTCAGCCCTTATCGCTGCAATTATTATGCCCTCTAGTGATTCGAAAAAAATGGGATATTAATCGAGACAGCCCGTAAGCATGACGCAATTTTTTGGATGGTAGAAACTCAGTTTTATAATTGTAGTTTAATAAGATAGTTCCGCAGTACAGCAGTCTATTTGTTGTATGTGTAGGAACAGCCATTTTTGATCCATAGATGGAGAACAGTGGACGATGGTCTGTAGTGTGAATTGTCTACCATGAATAAACTTGTGAAACATCTTTGTAGCAAATATGATAGCTAATACTTCCTTTTCAATCTGGCTTTTTTTTCAGCAGCTATTAAAAATCTTGAAGCATGAGATATTGCTTTAGTTGTTACGTCCTCATATTTGTATATTATCACCGTCCTAATACTCGAATCACTTGCATCTACTGTAAACCCAATCTTTAATTTAGGGTCAAAAGGAGCTAGTAACAAGTCCAACTTTAGGATTTTTTGATCTCTTCGAAAGCGATTGGACATTTACCCGACCAATCTCTTTTAACGCCTTTCTTTAGCAAGACATTCAAGGGTGCTGTTAATTAATTTATTTTTTGTATATACAAATGATAGTAATTGGCTAACCCTGAAGCTGTTTCTAACTTTGATATATTTATGGTGGCGGGCAGTTGAGTTTTATCATCATCATAATTTATTCAGCTGCGCATTTTACGCCGTTGTGGCCCCACTTGTAATTGTTTTTCATGGTTATATTCAAAGCAAAATAGTGCAATGGTTCCTTTTAAATCAGTGATGTTGTGGATGCCGTATCCTTCCGCACAGAATTGCCTCTACCAATCTCCTGGTAAAAAATTTGACATCTGAAGGACAGCTCCAATCCCCTAGGGGATGTCGACTGGCTGCTTGGTACATCTGGGTTAGGGAGAGGCGTTACCTTCATCGGTCGATATGGAAAAACCTGACTATGCTAAAGTCGTTTAGACCATGCGAAATTTTGAGACAACTGCTCGAGTTGTATGTAGGCCGTGGAATAATAAGGTACAAATAGAGTTCAAATAATGCAATCCGTGGCCGTGAAATATTAATATTAAATAGAAATAGTGAGTACTAGGCCGTGGAATAATACAGTTCAAATAATGCAATCCGTGGCCGTGAAATATTAATATTGAATAGTAATAGTGAGTACTAGGCCGTGGAATAATACAGTTCAAATAATGCAATCCGTGGGCGTGGAATATTAATATTGAATAGAAATAGTGAGTACTAGGCCGTGGAATAATACAGTTCAAATAATGCAATCCGTGGCCGTGGAATATTAATATTGAATAGAAATAGTGAGTACTAAGGCGTGGAATAATACAGTTCAAATAATGCAATCCGTGGCCGTGGAATATTAATATTGAATAGAAATAGTGAGTACTAGGCCGTGGAATAATACAGTTCAAATAATGCAATCCGTGGCCGTGCAATATTAATATTGAATAGAAATAGTGAGTACTAGGCCGTGGAATAATACAGTTCAAATAATGCAATCCGTGGCCGTGGAATATTAATATTGAATAGAAATAGTGAGTACTAGGCCGTGGAATAATACAGTTCAAATAATGCAATCCGTGGCTGTGGAATATTAATATTGAATAGAAATAGTGAGTACTAGGCCGTGGAATAATACAGTTCAAATAATGCAATCCGTGGCCGTGGAATATTAATAGTGAATAGAAATAGTGAGTACTAGGCCGTGGAATAATACAGTTCAAATAATGCAATCCGTGGCCGTGGAATATTAATAGTGAATAGAAATAGTGAGTACTAGGCCGTGGAATAATACAGTTCAAATAATGCAATCCGTGGCCGTGGAATATTAATATTGAATAGAAATAGTGAGTACTAGGCCGTGGAATAATACAGTTCAAATAATGCAATCCGTGGCCGTGAAATATGAATATTGAATAGAAATAGTGAGTACTAGGCCGTGGAATAATACAGTTCAAATAATGCAATCCGTAGCCGTGAAATATTAATAGTGAATAGAAATAGTGAGTACTAGGCCGTGGAATAATACAGTTCAAATAATGCAATCCGTGGGCGTGGAATATTAATATTGAATAGAAATAGTGAGTACTAGGCCGTGGAATAATACAGTTCAAATAATGCAATCCGTGGCCGTGCAATATTAATATTGAATAGAAATAGTGAGTACTAGGCCGTGGAATAATACAGTTCAAATAATGCAATCCGTGGCCGTGGAATATTAATATTGAATAGAAATAGTGAGTACTAGGCCGTGGAATAAGACAATTCAAATAATGCAATCCGTGGCCGTGGAATATTAATATTGAATAGAAATAGTGAGTACTAGGCCGTGGAATAATACAGTTCAAATAATGCAATCCGTGGCCGTGGAATATTAATAGTGAATAGAAATAGTGAGTACTAGGCCGTGGAATAATACAGTTCAAATAATGCAATCCGTGGCCGTGGAATATTAATAGTGAATAGAAATAGTGAGTACTAGGCCGTGGAATAATACAGTTCAAATAATGCAATCTGTGGCCGTGGAATATTAATATTGAATAGAAATAGTGAGTACTAGGCCGTGGAATAATACAGTTCAAATAATGCAATCCGTGGCCGTGAAATATGAATATTGAATAGAAATAGTGAGTACTAGGCCGTGGAATAATACAGTTCAAATAATGCAATCCGTAGCCGTGAAATATTAATAGTGAATAGAAATAGTGAGTACTAGGCCGTGGAATAATACAGTTCAAATAATGCAATCCGTGGGCGTGGAATATTAATATTGAATAGAAATAGTGAGTACTAGGCCGTGGAATAATACAGTTCAAATAATGCAATCCGTGGCCGTGGAATATTAATATTGAATAGAAATAGTGAGTACTAAGGCGTGGAATAATACAGTTCAAATAATGCAATCCGTGGGCGTGGAATATTAATATTGAATAGAAATAGTGAGTACTAGGCCGTGGAATAATACAGTTCAAATAATGCAATCCGTGGCCGTGCAATATTAATATTGAATAGAAATAGTGAGTACTAGGCCGTGGAATAATACAGTTCAAATAATGCAATCCGTGGCCGTGGAATATTAATATTGAATAGAAATAGTGAGTACTAGGCCGTGGAATAATACAGTTCAAATAATGCAATCCGTGGCCGTGGAATATTAATATTGAATAGAAATAGTGAGTACTAGGCCGTGGAATAATACAGTTCAAATAATGCAATCCGTGGCCGTGGAATATTAATAGTGAATAGAAATAGTGAGTACTAGGCCGTGGAATAATACAGTTCAAATAATGCAATCCGTGGCCGTGGAATATTAATAGTGAATAGAAATAGTGAGTACTAGGCCGTGGAATAATACAGTTCAAATAATGCAATCCGTGGCCGTGGAATATTAATATTGAATAGAAATAGTGAGTACTAGGCCGTGGAATAATACAGTTCAAATAATGCAATCCGTGGCCGTGGAATATTAATATTGAATAGAAATAGTGAGTACTAGGCCGTGGAATAATACAGTTCAAATAATGCAATCCGTGGCCGTGGAATATTAATAGTGAATAGAAATAGTGAGTACTAGGCCGTGTAATAAAACAGTTCAAATAATGCAATCCGTGGCCGTGGAATATTAATATTGAATAGAAATAGTGAGTACTAGGCCGTGGAATAATACAGTTCAAACAATGCAATCCGTGGACGTGGAATATTAATATTGAATAGAAATAGTGAGTACTAGGCCGTGGAATAATACAGTTCAAATAATGCAATCCGTAGCCGTGAAATATTAATAGTGAATAGAAATAGTGAGTACTAGGCCGTGGAATAATACAGTTCAAATAATGCAATCCGTGGGCGTGGAATATTAATATTGAATAGAAATAGTGAGTACTAGGCCGTGGAATAATACAGTTCAAATAATGCAATCCGTGGGCGTGGAATATTAATATTGAATAGAAATAGTGAGTACTAGGCCGTGGAATAATACAGTTCAAATAATGCAATCCGTGGCCGTGGAATATTAATATTGAATAGAAATAGTGAGTACTAGGCCGTGGAATAATACAGTTCAAATAATGCAATCCGTGGGCGTGGAATATTAATATTGAATAGAAATAGTGATTACTAGGCCGTGGAATAATACAGTTCAAATAATGCAATCCGTGGCCGTGGAATATTAATATTGAATAGAAATAGTGAGTACTAGGCCGTGGAATAATACAGTTCAAATAATGCAATCCGTAGCCGTGGAATATTAATATTGAATAGAAATAGTGAGTACTAGGCCATGGAATAATACAGTTCAAATAATGCAATCCGTGGCCGTGGAATATTAATATTGAATAGAAATAGTGAGTACTAGGCCGTGGAATAATACAGTTCAAATAATGCAATCCGTAGCCGTGGAATATTAATATTGAATAGAAATAGTGAGTACTAGGCCATGGAATAATACAGTTCAAATAATGCAATCCGTGGCCGTGGAATATTAATATTGAATAGAAATAGTGAGTACTAGGCCATGGAATAATACAGTTCAAATAATGCAATCCGTGGCCGTGGAATATTAATATTGAATAGAAATAGTGAGTACTAGGCCATGGAATAATACAGTTCAAATAATGCAATCCGTGGGCGTGGAATATTAATATTGAATAGAAATAGTGAGTACTAGGCCGTGGAATAATACAGTTCAAATAATGCAATCCGTGGCCGTGGAATATTAATATTGAATAGAAATAGTGAGTACTAGGCCGTGGAATAATACAGTTCAAATAATGCAATCCGTGGACGTGGAATATTAATATTGAATAGAAATAGTGAGTACTAGGCCGTGGAATAATACAGTTCAAATAATGGAATCCGTGGCCGTGGAATATTAATATCGAATAGAAATAGTGAGTACTAGGCCGTGGAATAATACAGTTCAAATAATGCAATCCGTGGACGTGGAATATTAATATTGAATAGAAATAGTGAGTACTAGGCCGTGGAATAACACAGTTCAAAGACTGCAATCCGTGGCCGTGGAATATTAATATTGAATAGAAATAGTGAGTATTGGCCGTGGAATAATACAGTTCAAATAATGCAATCCGTGGCCGTGGAATATTAATATTGAATAGAAATAGTAAGTATTGGCCGTGGAAAAATACAGTTCAAATAATGCAATCCGTGGCCGTGGAATATTAATAGTGAATAGAAATAGTGAGTACTAGGCCGTGGAATAATACAGTTCAAATAATGCAATCCGTGGCCGTGGAATATTAATAGTGAATAGAAATAGTGAGTACTAGGCCGTGGAATAATACAGTTCAAATAATGCAATCCGTGGCCGTGGAATATTAATATTGAATAGAAATAGTGAGTACTAGGCCGTGGAATAATACAGTTCAAATAATGCAATCCGTGGCCGTGAAATATGAATATTGAATAGAAATAGTGAGTACTAGGCCGTGGAATAATACAGTTCAAATAATGCAATCCGTAGCCGTGAAATATTAATAGTGAATAGAAATAGTGAGTACTAGGCCGTGGAATAATACAGTTCAAATAATGCAATCCGTGGGCGTGGAATATTAATATTGAATAGAAATAGTGAGTACTAGGCCGTGGAATAATACAGTTCAAATAATGCAATCCGTGGCCGTGCAATATTAATATTGAATAGAAATAGTGAGTACTAGGCCGTGGAATAATACAGTTCAAATAATGCAATCCGTGGCCGTGGAATATTAATATTGAATAGAAATAGTGAGTACTAGGCCGTGGAATAAGACAATTCAAATAATGCAATCCGTGGCCGTGGAATATTAATATTGAATAGAAATAGTGAGTACTAGGCCGTGGAATAATACAGTTCAAATAATGCAATCCGTGGCCGTGGAATATTAATATTGAATAGAAATAGTGAGTACTAGGCCGTGGAATAATACAGTTCAAATAATGCAATCCGTGGCCGTGAAATATGAATATTGAATAGAAATAGTGAGTACTAGGCCGTGGAATAATACAGTTCAAATAATGCAATCCGTAGCCGTGAAATATTAATAGTGAATAGAAATAGTGAGTACTAGGCCGTGGAATAATACAGTTCAAATAATGCAATCCGTGGGCGTGGAATATTAATATTGAATAGAAATAGTGAGTACTAGGCCGTGGAATAATACACTTCAAATAATGCAATCCGTGGCCGTGGAATATTAATATTGAATAGAAATAGTGAGTACTAAGGCGTGGAATAATACAGTTCAAATAATGCAATCCGTGGGCGTGGAATATTAATATTGAATAGAAATAGTGAGTACTAGGCCGTGGAATAATACAGTTCAAATAATGCAATCCGTGGCCGTGCAATATTAATATTGAATAGAAATAGTGAGTACTAGGCCGTGGAATAATACAGTTCAAATAATGCAATCCGTGGCCGTGGAATATTAATATTGAATAGAAATAGTGAGTACTAGGCCGTGGAATAATACAGTTCAAATAATGCAATCCGTGGCCGTGGAATATTAATATTGAATAGAAATAGTGAGTACTAGGCCGTGGAATAATACAGTTCAAATAATGCAATCCGTGGCCGTGGAATATTAATAGTGAATAGAAATAGTGAGTACTAGGCCGTGGAATAATACAGTTCAAATAATGCAATCCGTGGCCGTGGAATATTAATAGTGAATAGAAATAGTGCGTACTAGGCCGTGGAATAATACAGTTCAAATAATGCAATCCGTGGCCGTGGAATATTAATATTGAATAGAAATAGTGAGTACTAGGCCGTGGAATAATACAGTTCAAATAATGCAATCCGTGGCCGTGGAATATTAATATTGAATAGAAATAGTGAGTACTAGGCCGTGGAATAATACAGTTCAAATAATGCAATCCGTGGCCGTGGAATATTAATAGTGAATAGAAATAGTGAGTACTAGGCCGTGGAATAAAACAGTTCAAATAATGCAATCCGTGGCCGTGGAATATTAATATTGAATAGAAATAGTGAGTACTAGGCCGTGGAATAATACAGTTCAAACAATGCAATCCGTGGACGTGGAATATTAATATTGAATAGAAATAGTGAGTACTAGGCCGTGGAATAATACAGTTCAAATAATGCAATCCGTAGCCGTGAAATATTAATAGTGAATAGAAATAGTGAGTACTAGGCCGTGGAATAATACAGTTCAAATAATGCAATCCGTGGGCGTGGAATATTAATATTGAATAGAAATAGTGAGTACTAGGCCGTGGAATAATACAGTTCAAATAATGCAATCCGTGGGCGTGGAATATTAATATTGAATAGAAATAGTGAGTACTAGGCCGTGGAATAATACAGTTCAAATAATGCAATCCGTGGCCGTGGAATATTAATATTGAATAGAAATAGTGAGTACTAGGCCGTGGAATAATACAGTTCAAATAATGCAATCCGTGGGCGTGGAATATTAATATTGAATAGAAATAGTGATTACTAGGCCGTGGAATAATACAGTTCAAATAATGCAATCCGTGGCCGTGGAATATTAATATTGAATAGAAATAGTGAGTACTAGGCCGTGGAATAATACAGTTCAAATAATGCAATCCGTAGCCGTGGAATATTAATATTGAATAGAAATAGTGAGTACTAGGCCATGGAATAATACAGTTCAAATAATGCAATCCGTGGCCGTGGAATATTAATATTGAATAGAAATAGTGAGTACTAGGCCGTGGAATAATACAGTTCAAATAATGCAATCCGTAGCCGTGGAATATTAATATTGAATAGAAATAGTGAGTACTAGGCCATGGAATAATACAGTTCAAATAATGCAATCCGTGGCCGTGGAATATTAATATTGAATAGAAATAGTGAGTACTAGGCCGTGGAATAATACAGTTCAAATAATGCAATCCGTGGCCGTGAAATATGAATATTGAATAGAAATAGTGAGTACTAGGCCGTGGAATAATACAGTTCAAATAATGCAATCCGTAGCCGTGAAATATTAATAGTGAATAGAAATAGTGAGTACTAGGCCGTGGAATAATACAGTTCAAATAATGCAATCCGTGGGCGTGGAATATTAATATTGAATAGAAATAGTGAGTACTAGGCCGTGGAATAATACAGTTCAAATAATGCAATCCGTGGCCGTGCAATATTAATATTGAATAGAAATAGTGAGTACTAGGCCGTGGAATAATACAGTTCAAATAATGCAATCCGTGGCCGTGGAATATTAATATTGAATAGAAATAGTGAGTACTAGGCCGTGGAATAAGACAATTCAAATAATGCAATCCGTGGCCGTGGAATATTAATATTGAATAGAAATAGTGAGTACTAGGCCGTGGAATAATACAGTTCAAATAATGCAATCCGTGGCCGTGGAATATTAATATTGAATAGAAATAGTGAGTACTAGGCCGTGGAATAATACAGTTCAAATAATGCAATCCGTGGCCGTGAAATATGAATATTGAATAGAAATAGTGAGTACTAGGCCGTGGAATAATACAGTTCAAATAATGCAATCCGTAGCCGTGAAATATTAATAGTGAATAGAAATAGTGAGTACTAGGCCGTGGAATAATACAGTTCAAATAATGCAATCCGTGGGCGTGGAATATTAATATTGAATAGAAATAGTGAGTACTAGGCCGTGGAATAATACACTTCAAATAATGCAATCCGTGGCCGTGGAATATTAATATTGAATAGAAATAGTGAGTACTAAGGCGTGGAATAATACAGTTCAAATAATGCAATCCGTGGGCGTGGAATATTAATATTGAATAGAAATAGTGAGTACTAGGCCGTGGAATAATACAGTTCAAATAATGCAATCCGTGGCCGTGCAATATTAATATTGAATAGAAATAGTGAGTACTAGGCCGTGGAATAATACAGTTCAAATAATGCAATCCGTGGCCGTGGAATATTAATATTGAATAGAAATAGTGAGTACTAGGCCGTGGAATAATACAGTTCAAATAATGCAATCCGTGGCCGTGGAATATTAATATTGAATAGAAATAGTGAGTACTAGGCCGTGGAATAATACAGTTCAAATAATGCAATCCGTGGCCGTGGAATATTAATAGTGAATAGAAATAGTGAGTACTAGGCCGTGGAATAATACAGTTCAAATAATGCAATCCGTGGCCGTGGAATATTAATAGTGAATAGAAATAGTGCGTACTAGGCCGTGGAATAATACAGTTCAAATAATGCAATCCGTGGCCGTGGAATATTAATATTGAATAGAAATAGTGAGTACTAGGCCGTGGAATAATACAGTTCAAATAATGCAATCCGTGGCCGTGGAATATTAATATTGAATAGAAATAGTGAGTACTAGGCCGTGGAATAATACAGTTCAAATAATGCAATCCGTGGCCGTGGAATATTAATAGTGAATAGAAATAGTGAGTACTAGGCCGTGGAATAAAACAGTTCAAATAATGCAATCCGTGGCCGTGGAATATTAATATTGAATAGAAATAGTGAGTACTAGGCCGTGGAATAATACAGTTCAAACAATGCAATCCGTGGACGTGGAATATTAATATTGAATAGAAATAGTGAGTACTAGGCCGTGGAATAATACAGTTCAAATAATGCAATCCGTAGCCGTGAAATATTAATAGTGAATAGAAATAGTGAGTACTAGGCCGTGGAATAATACAGTTCAAATAATGCAATCCGTGGGCGTGGAATATTAATATTGAATAGAAATAGTGAGTACTAGGCCGTGGAATAATACAGTTCAAATAATGCAATCCGTGGGCGTGGAATATTAATATTGAATAGAAATAGTGAGTACTAGGCCGTGGAATAATACAGTTCAAATAATGCAATCCGTGGCCGTGGAATATTAATATTGAATAGAAATAGTGAGTACTAGGCCGTGGAATAATACAGTTCAAATAATGCAATCCGTGGGCGTGGAATATTAATATTGAATAGAAATAGTGATTACTAGGCCGTGGAATAATACAGTTCAAATAATGCAATCCGTGGCCGTGGAATATTAATATTGAATAGAAATAGTGAGTACTAGGCCGTGGAATAATACAGTTCAAATAATGCAATCCGTAGCCGTGGAATATTAATATTGAATAGAAATAGTGAGTACTAGGCCATGGAATAATACAGTTCAAATAATGCAATCCGTGGCCGTGGAATATTAATATTGAATAGAAATAGTGAGTACTAGGCCGTGGAATAATACAGTTCAAATAATGCAATCCGTAGCCGTGGAATATTAATATTGAATAGAAATAGTGAGTACTAGGCCATGGAATAATACAGTTCAAATAATGCAATCCGTGGCCGTGGAATATTAATATTGAATAGAAATAGTGAGTACTAGGCCATGGAATAATACAGTTCAAATAATGCAATCCGTGGCCGTGGAATATTAATATTGAATAGAAATAGTGAGTACTAGGCCATGGAATAATACAGTTCAAATAATGCAATCCGTGGGCGTGGAATATTAATATTGAATAGAAATAGTGAGTACTAGGCCGTGGAATAATACAGTTCAAATAATGCAATCCGTGGCCGTGGAATATTAATATTGAATAGAAATAGTGAGTACTAGGCCGTGGAATAATACAGTTCAAATAATGCAATCCGTGGACGTGGAATATTAATATTGAATAGAAATAGTGAGTACTAGGCCGTGGAATAATACAGTTCAAATAATGGAATCCGTGGCCGTGGAATATTAATATCGAATAGAAATAGTGAGTACTAGGCCGTGGAATAATACAGTTCAAATAATGCAATCCGTGGACGTGGAATATTAATATTGAATAGAAATAGTGAGTACTAGGCCGTGGAATAACACAGTTCGAAGACTGCAATCCGTGGCCGTGGAATATTAATATTGAATAGAAATAGTGAGTATTGGCCGTGGAATAATACAGTTCAAATAATGCAATCCGTGGCCGTGGAATATTAATATTGAATAGAAATAGTAAGTATTGGCCGTGGAAAAATACAGTTCAAATAATGCAATCCGTGGCCGTGGAATATTAATATTGAATAGAAATAGTGAGTATTGGCCGTGGAATAATACAGTTCAAATAATGCAATCCGTGGCCGTGGAATATTAATACTGAATAGAAATAGTGAGTACTAGGCCGTGGAATAATACAGTTCAAATAATGCAATCCGTGGCCGTGGAATATTAATATTAAATAGAAATAGTGAGTACTAGGCCGTGGAATAATATGGTTGAAATAATACAATCCGTGGCCGTGGAATATTAATATTGTATAGTAATAGTGAGTACTAGGCCGTGGAATAATACAGTTCAAATAATGCAATCTGTGGCCGTGGAATATTAATATTGAATAGAAATAGTGAGTACTAGGCCGTGGAATAACATAATTTAAATAATGCAATCCGTTGGCGAGGAATATTAATATTGAGTAGTAATAGTGAGTACTAGGCCGTGGAATAATAAGGTTCAAATAATACAATCCGTGGCCGTGGAATATTAATATTGAATAGTAATAGTGAGTACTAGGCCGTGGAATAATAAGGTTCAAATAATGCAATCTGTGGCCGTGGAATATTAATATTGAATAGAAATAGTGAGTACTAGGCCGTGGAATAATACAGTTCAAATAATGCAATCCGTTGCCGTGGAATATTAATATTGAATAGAAATAGTGAGTAATAGGCCGTGGAATAATATAGTTCAAATAATGCAATCCGTGGGCGTGGAATATTAATATTGAATAGAAATAGTGAGTACTAGGCCGTGGAATAATACAGTTCAAATAATGCAATCCGTGGCCGTGGAATATTAATATTGAATAGAAATAGTGAGTACTAGGCCGTGGAATAATACAGTTCAAATAATGCAATCCGTGGCCGTGAAATATTAATATTGAATAGAAATAGTGAGTATTAGGCCGTGGAATAATACAGTTCAAATAATGCAATCCGTGGCCGTGGAATATTAATATTGAATAGAAATAGTGAGTACTAGGCCGTGGAATAATACAGTTCAAATAATGCAATCCGTGGACGTGGCCGTGGAATATTAATATTGAATAGAAATAGTGAGTACTAGGCCGTGGAATAATACAGTTCAAATAATGCAATCCGTGGCCGTGGAATATTAATATTGAATAGAAATAGTGAGTACTAGGCCGTGGAATAATACAGTTCAAATAATGCAATCCGTGGCCGTGGAATATTAATAGTGAATAGAAATAGTGAGTACTAGGCCATGGAATAATACAGTCAAATAATGCAATCCGTGGCCGTGGAATATTAATATTGAATAGAAATAGTGAGTACTAGGCCGTGGAATAATACAGTTCAAATAATGCAATCCGTGGCCGTGGAATATTAATATTGAATAGAAATTGTGAGTACTAGGCCGTGGAATAATACAGTTCAAATAATGCAATCCGTGGCCGTGGAATATTAATATTTAATAGAAATAGTGAGTAATAGGCCGTGGAATAATAAGGTTGAAATAATACAATCCGTGGCCGTTGAATATTAATATTGTATAGTAATAGTGAGTACTAGGCCATGGAATAATACAGTTCAAATAATGCAATACGTTGCCGAGGAATATTAATATTGAATAGTGATATTGAATACTAGGCCGCGGAATAATAAGGTTCAAATAATGCAATCCGTGGAGGTGGAATATTAATATTGAATAGAAATAGTGAGTACTAGGCCATGGTATAATACAGTTCGAATAATGCAATCCGTGGCCGTGAAATATTAATATTAAATAGAAATAGTGAGTACTAGGCCGTGGAATAATAAGGTTCAAATAATGCAATCTGTGGCCGTGGAATATTAATATTGAATAGAAATAGTGAGTACTAGGCCGTGGAATAACATAATTTAAATAATGCAATCCGTTGCCGAGGAATATTAATATTGAATAGTAATAGTGAGTACTAGGCCATGGAATAATAAGGTTCAAATAATACAATCCGTGGCCGTGGAATATTAATATTGAATAGTAATAGTGAGTACTAGGCCGTGGAATAATAAGGTTCAAATAATGCAATCTGTGGCCGTGGAATATTAATATTGAATAGAAATAGTGAGTACTAGGCCGTGGAATAATACAGTTCAAATAATGCAATCCGTTGCCGTGGAATATTAATATTGAATAGAAATAGTGATTAATAGGCCGTGGAATAATACCGTTCAAATAATGCAATCCGTGGCCGTGGAATATTAATATTGAATAGAAATAGAGAGTATTAGGCCGTGGAATAATACAGTTCAAATAATGCAATGCGTGGCCGTGGAATATTAATATTGAATAAAAATAGTGAGTACTAGGCCGTGGAATAATACAGTTCAAATAATGCAATCCGTGGCCGTGGAATATTAATGTTGAATAGAAATAGTGAGTACTAGGCCGTGGAATAATACAGTTCAAATAATGCAATCCGTGGCCGTGGAATATTAATATTGAATAGAAATAGTGAGTACTAGGCCATGGAATAATACAGTCAAATAATGCAATCCGTGGCCGTGGAATATTAATATTGAATAGAAATAGTGAGTAATAGGCCGTGGAATAATACAGTTCAAATAATGCAATCCGTGGCCGTGGAATATTAATATTGAATAGAAATAGTAAGTATTAGCCGTGGAAAAATACAGTTCAAATAATGCAATCCGTGGCCGTGGAATATTAATATTGAATAGAAATAGTGAGTACTAGGCCGTGGAATAATACAGTTCAAATAATGCAATCCGGGGCCGTGGAATATTAATATTGAATAGAAATAGTGAGTACTAGGCCATGGAATAATACAGTTCGAATAATGCAATCCTTGGCCGTGAAATATTAATATTAAATAGAAATAGTGAGTACTAGGCCGTGGAATAATACAGTTCAAATAATGCAATCTGTGGCCGTGGAATATTAATATTGAATAGAAATAGTGAGTACTAGGCCGTGGAATAACATAATTTAAATAATGCAATCCGTTGCCGAGGAATATTAATATTGAATAGTAATAGTGAGTACTAGGCCGTGGAATAATAAGTTTCAAATAATACAATCCGTGGCCGTGGAATATTAATATTGAATAGTAATAGTGAGTACTAGGCCGTGGAATAATAAGGTTCAAATAATGCAATCTGTGGCCGTGGAATATTAATATTGAATAGAAATAGTGAGTACTAGGCCGTGGAATAATACAGTTCAAATAATGCAATCCGTTGCCTTGGAATATTAATATTGAATAGAAATAGTGAGTAATAGGCCGTGGAATAATACCGTTCAAATAATGCAATCCGTGGCCGTGGAATATTAATATTGAATAGAAATAGTGAGTATTAGGCCGTGGAATAATACAGTTCAAATAATGCAATGCGTGGCCGTGGAATATTAATATTGAATAAAAATAGTGAGTACTAGGCCGTGGAATAATACAGTTCAAATAATGCAATCCGTGGCCGTGGAATATTAATGTTGAATAGAAATAGTGAGTACTAGGCCGTGGAATAATACAGTTCAAATAATGCAATCCGTGGCCGTGGAATATTAATATTGAATAGAAATAGTAAGTATTAGCCGTGGAAAAATACAGTTCAAATAATGCAATCCGTGGCCGTGGAATATTAATATTGAATAGAAATAGTGAGTACTAGGCCGTGGAATAATACAGTTCAAATAATGCAATCCGGGGCCGTGGAATATTAATATTGAATAGAAATAGTGAGTACTAGGCCATGGAATAATACAGTTCGAATAATGCAATCCTTGGCCGTGAAATATTAATATTAAATAGAAATAGTGAGTACTAGGCCGTGGAATAATACAGTTCAAATAATGCAATCTGTGGCCGTGGAATATTAATATTGAATAGAAATAGTGAGTACTAGGCCGTGGAATAACATAATTTAAATAATGCAATCCGTTGCCGAGGAATATTAATATTGAATAGTAATAGTGAGTACTAGGCCGTGGAATAATAAGTTTCAAATAATACAATCCGTGGCCGTGGAATATTAATATTGAATAGTAATAGTGAGTACTAGGCCGTGGAATAATAAGGTTCAAATAATGCAATCTGTGGCCGTGGAATATTAATATTGAATAGAAATAGTGAGTACTAGGCCGTGGAATAATACAGTTCAAATAATGCAATCCGTTGCCTTGGAATATTAATATTGAATAGAAATAGTGAGTAATAGGCCGTGGAATAATACCGTTCAAATAATGCAATCCGTGGCCGTGGAATATTAATATTGAATAGAAATAGTGAGTATTAGGCCGTGGAATAATACAGTTCAAATAATGCAATGCGTGGCCGTGGAATATTAATATTGAATAAAAATAGTGAGTACTAGGCCGTGGAATAATACAGTTCAAATAATGCAATCCGTGGCCGTGGAATATTAATGTTGAATAGAAATAGTGAGTACTAGGCCGTGGAATAATACAGTTCAAATAATGAAATCCGTGGCCGTGGAATATTAATATTGAATAGAAATAGTGAGTACTAGGCCATGGAATAATACAGTCAAATAATGCAATCCGTGGCCGTGGAATATTAATATTGAATAGAAATAGTGAGTAATAGGCCGTGGAATAATACAGTTCAAATAATGCAATCCGTGGCCGTGGAATATTAATATTGAATAGAAATAGTAAGTATTAGCCGTGGAAAAATACAGTTCAAATAATGCAATCCGTGGCCGTGGAATATTAATATTGAATAGAAATAGTGAGTACTAGGCCGTGGAATAATACAGTTCAAATAATGCAATCCGGGGCCGTGGAATATTAATATTGAATAGAAATAGTGAGTACTAGGCCATGGAATAATACAGTTCGAATAATGCAATCCTTGGCCGTGAAATATTAATATTAAATAGAAATAGTGAGTACTAGGCCGTGGAATAATACAGTTCAAATAATGCAATCTGTGGCCGTGGAATATTAATATTGAATAGAAATAGTGAGTACTAGGCCGTGGAATAACATAATTTAAATAATGCAATCCGTTGCCGAGGAATATTAATATTGAATAGTAATAGTGAGTACTAGGCCGTGGAATAATAAGGTTCAAATAATACAATCCGTGGCCGTGGAATATTAATATTGAATAGTAATAGTGAGTACTAGGCCGTGGAATAATAAGGTTCAAATAATGCAATCTGTGGCCGTGGAATATTAATATTGAATAGAAATAGTGAGTACTAGGCCGTGGAATAATACAGTTCAAATAATGCAATCCGTTGCCGTGGAATATTAATATTGAATAGAAATAGTGAGTAATAGGCCGTGGAATAATACAGTTCAAATAATGCAATCCGTGGCCGTGGAATATTAATATTGAATAGAAATAGTGAGTATTAGGCCGTGGAATAATACAGTTCAAATAATGCAATCCGTGGCCGTGGAATATTAATATTGAATAGAAATAGTGAGTACTAGGCCGTGGAATAATACAGTTCAAATAATGCAATCCGTGGACTTGGCCGTGGAATATTAATATTGAATAGAAATAGTGAGTACTAGGCCGTGGAATAATACAGTTCAAATAATGCAATCCGTGGCCGTGGAATATTAATATTGAATAAAAATAGTGAGTACTAGGCCGTGGAATAATACAGTTCAAATAATGCAATCCGTGGCCGTGGAATATTAATATTGAATAGAAATAGTGAGTACTAGGCCATTGAATAATACAGTTCAAATAATGCAATCCGTGGCCGTGGAATATTAATATTGAATAGAAATAGTGAATAATAGGCCGTGGAATAATACAGTTCAAATAATGCAATCCGTGGCCGTGGAATATTAATATTGAATAAAAATAGTGAGTACTAGGCCGTGGAATAATACAGTTCAAATAATGCAATCCGTGGCCGTGGAATATTAATATTGAATAGAAATAGTGAGTGCTAGGCCGTGGAATAATACAGTTCAAATAATGCAATCCGTGGCCGTGGAATATTAATAGTGAATAGAAATAGTGAGTACTAGGCCGTGGAATAATAAGGTTGAAATAATACAATCCGTGGTCGTGGAATATTAATATTATATAGTAATAGTGAGTACTAGGCCATGGAATAATAAGGTTCAAATAATGCAATGCGTGGAGGTGGAATATTAATATTGAATAGAAATAGTGAGTACTAGGCCATGGAATAATACAGTTCGAATAATGCAATCCGTGGCCGTGAAATATTAATATTAAATAGAAATAGTGAGTACTAGGCCGTGGAATAATACAGTTTAAATAATGCAATCTGTGGCCGTGGAATATTAATATTGAATAGAAATAGTGAGTACTAGGCCATGGAATAATACAGTTCGAATAATGCAATCCGTGGCCGTGAAATATTAATATTAAATAGAAATAGTGAGTACTAGGCCGTGGAATAATACAGTTCAAATAATGCAATCTCTGGCCGTGGAATATTAATATTGAATAGAAATAGTGAGTACTAGGCCGTGGAATAACATAATTTAAATAATGCAATCTGTTGCCGAGGAATATTAATATTGAATAGTAATAGTGAGTACTAGGCCGTGGAATAATAAGGTTCAAATAATACAATCCGTGGCCGTGGAATATTAATATTGAATAGTAATAGTGAGTACTAGGCCGTGGAAAAATAAGGTTCAAATAATGCAATCTGTGGCCGTGGAATATTAATATTGAATAGAAATAGTGAGTACTAGGCCGTGGAATAATACAGTTCAAATAATGCAATCAGTTGCCGTGGAATATTGATATTGAATAGAAATAGTGAGTAATAGGCCGTGGAATAATACAGTTCAAATAATGCAATCCGTGGCCGTGGAATATTAATATTGAATAGAAATAGTGAGTAATAGGCCGTGGAATAATACAGTTCAAATAATGCAATCTGTGGCCGTGGAATATTAATATTGAATAGAAATAGTGAGCACTAGGCCGTGGAATAATAAGGTTCCAATAATGCAATCTGTGGCCGTGGAATATTAATATTGAATAGAAATAGTGAGTACTAGGCCGTGGAATAATACAGTTCAAATAATGCAATCCGTTGCCGTGAAATATTAATATTAAATAGAAATAGTGAGTACTAGGCCGTGGAATAATACAGTTCAAATAATGCAATCTGTGGCCGTGGAATATTAATATTGAATAGAAATAGTGAGTACTAGGCCGTGGAATAACATAATTTAAATAATGCAATCCGTTGCCGAGGAATATTAATATTGAATAGTAATAGTGAGTACTAGGCCGTGGAATAATAAGGTTCAAATAATACAATCCGCGGCCGTGGAATATTAATATTGAATAGTAATAGTGAGTACTAGGCCGTGGAATAATAAGGTTCAAATAATGCAATCTGTGGCCGTGGAATATTAATATTGAATAGAAATAGTGAGTACTAGGCCGTGGAATAATACAGTTCAAATAATGCAATCCGTTGCCGTGGAATATTAATATTGAATAGAAATAGTGAGTAATAGGCCGTGGAATAATACAGTTCAAATAATGCAATCCGTGGCCGTGGAATATTAATGTTGAATAGAAATAGTGAGTACTAGGCCGTGGAATAATACAGTTCAAATAATGCAATCCGTGGCCGTGGAATATTAATATTGAATAGAAATAGTGAGTACTAGGCCATGGAATAATACAGTCAAATAATGCAATCCGTGGCCGTGGAATATTAATATTGAATAGAAATAGTGAGTAATAGGCCGTGGAATAATACAGTTCAAATAATGCAATCCGTGGCCGTGGAATATTAATATTGAATAGAAATAGTAAGTATTAGCCGTGGAAAAATACAGTTCAAATAATGCAATCCGTGGCCGTGGAATATTAATATTGAATAGAAATAGTGAGTACTAGGCCGTGGAATAATACAGTTCAAATAATGCAATCCGGGGCCGTGGAATATTAATATTGAATAGAAATAGTGAGTACTAGGCCATGGAATAATACAGTTCGAAAAATGCAATCCTTGGCCGTGAAATATTAATATTAAATAGAAATAGTGAGTACTAGGCCGTGGAATAATACAGTTCAAATAATGCAATCTGTGGCCGTGGAATATTAATATTGAATAGAAATAGTGAGTACTAGGCCGTGGAATAACATAATTTAAATAATGCAATCCGTTGCCGAGGAATATTAATATTGAATAGTAATAGTGAGTACTAGGCCGTGGAATAATAAGGTTCAAATAATACAATCCGTGGCCGTGGAATATTAATATTGAATAGTAATAGTGAGTACTAGGCCGTGGAATAATAAGGTTCAAATAATGCAATCTGTGGCCGTGGAATATTAATATTGAATAGAAATAGTGAGTACTAGGCCGTGGAATAATACAGTTCAAATAATGCAATCCGTTGCCGTGGATAATTAATATTGAATAGAAATAGTGAGTAATAGGCCGTGGAATAATACAGTTCAAATAATGCAATCCGTGGCCGTGGAATATTAATATTGAATAGAAATAGTGAGTATTAGGCCGTGGAATAATACAGTTCAAATAATGCAATCCGTGGCCGTGGAATATTAATATTGAATAGAAATAGTGAGTACTAGGCCGTGGAATAATACAGTTCAAATAATGCAATCCGTGGACTTGGCCGTGGAATATTAATATTGAATAGAAATAGTGAGTACTAGGCCGTGGAATAATACAGTTCAAATAATGCAATCCGTGGCCGTGGAATATTAATATTGAATAAAAATAGTGAGTACTAGGCCGTGGAATAATACAGTTCAAATAATGCAATCCGTGGCCGTGGAATATTAATATTGAATAGAAATAGTGAGTACTAGGCCATTGAATAATACAGTCAAATAATGCAATCCGTGGCCGTGGAATATTAATATTGAATAGAAATAGTGAATAATAGGCCGTGGAATAATACAGTTCAAATAATGCAATCCGTGGCCGTGGAATATTAATATTGAATAGAAATAGTGAGTACTAGGCCGTGGAATAATACAGTTCAAATAATGCAATCCGTGGCCGTGGAATATTAATATTGAATAGAAATAGTGAGTACTAGGCCGTGGAATAATACAGTTCAAATAATGCAATCCGTGGCCGTGGAATATTAATAGTGAATGGAAATAGTGAGTACTAGGCCGTGGAATTATAAAGGTTGAAATAATACAATCCGTGGTCGTGGAATATTAATATTGTATAGTAATAGTGAGTACTAGGCCATGGAATAATAAGGTTCAAATAATGCAATCCGTGGAGGTGGAATATTAATATTGAATAGAAATAGTGAGTACTAGGCCATGGAATAATACAGTTCGAATAATGCAATCCGTGGCCGTGAAATATTAATATTAAATAGAAATAGTGAGTACTAGGCCGTGGAATAATACAGTTCAAATAATGCAATCTGTGGCCGTGGAATATTAATATTGAATAGAAATAGTGAGTACTAGGCCATGGAATAATACAGTTCGAATAATGCAATCCGTAGCCGTGAAATATTAATATTAAATAGAAATAGTGAGTACTAGGCCGTGGAATAATACAGTTCAAATAATGCAATCTCTGGCCGTGGAATATTAATATTGAATAGAAATAGTGAGTACTAGGCCGTGGAATAACATAATTTAAATAATGCAATCTGTTGCCGAGGAATATTAATATTGAATAGTAATAGTGAGTACTAGGCCGTGGAAAAATAAGGTTCAAATAATGCAATCTGTGGCCGTGGAATATTAATATTGAATAGAAATAGTCAGTACTAGGCCGTGGAATAATACAGTTCAAATAATGCAATCAGTTGCCGTGGAATATTGATATTGAATAGAAATAGTGAGTAATAGGCCGTGGAATAATACAGTTCAAATAATGCAATCCGTGGCCGTGGAATATTAATATTGAATAGAAAAAGTGAGTAATAGGCCGTGGAATAATACAGTTCAAATAATGCAATCTGTGGCCGTGGAATATTAATATTGAATAGAAATAGTGAGTACTAGGCCGTGGAATAATAAGGTTCCAATAATGCAATCTGTGGCCGTGGAATATTAATATTGAATAGAAATAGTGAGTACTAGGCCGTGGAATAATACAGTTCAAATAATGCAATCCGTTGCCGTGAAATATTAATATTAAATAGAAATAGTGAGTACTAGGCCGTAGAATAATACAGTTCAAATAATGCAATCTGTGGCCGTGGAATATTAATATTGAATAGAAATAGTGAGTACTAGGCCGTGGAATAACATAATTTAAATAATGCAATCCGTTGCCGAGGAATATTAATATTGAATAGTAATAGTGAGTACTAGGCCGTGGAATAATACAGTTCAAATAATGCAATCCGTGGCCGTGGAATATTAATGTTGAATAGAAATAGTGAGTACTAGGCCGTGGAATAATACAGTTCAAATAATGCAATCCGTGGCCGTGGAATATTAATATTGAATAGAAATAGTGAGTACTAGGCCATGGAATAATACAGTCAAATAATGCAATCCGTGGCCGTGGAATATTAATATTGAATAGAAATAGTGAGTAATAGGCCGTGGAATAATACAGTTCAAATAATGCAATCCGTGGCCGTGGAATATTAATATTGAATAGAAATAATAAGTATTAGCCGTGGAAAAATACAGTTCAAATAATGCAATCCGTGGCCGTGGAATATTAATATTGAATAGAAATAGTGAGTACTAGGCCGTGGAATAAAAAGGTTCAAATAATGCAATCTGTGGCCGTGGAATATTAATATTGAATAGAAATAGTGAGTACTAGGCCGTGGAATAATACAGTTCAAATAATGCAATCCGTGGACTTGGCCGTGGAATATTAATATTGAATAGAAATAGTGAGTACTAGGCCGTGGAATAACATAATTTAAATAATGCAATCCGTTGCCGAGGAATATTAATATTGAATAGTAATAGTGAGTATAGGCCGTGGAATAATAAGGTTCAAATAATACAATCCGTGGCCGTGGAATATTAATATTGAATAGTAATAGTGAGTACTAGGCCGTGGAATAAAAAGGTTCAAATAATGCAATCTGTGGCCGTGGAATATTAATATTGAATAGAAATAGTGAGTACTAGGCCGTGGAATAATACAGTTCAAATAATGCAATCCGTTGCCGTGGAATATTAATATTGAATAGAAATAGTGAGTAATAGGCCGTGGAATAATACAGTTTAAATAATGCAATCCGTGGCCGTGGAATATTAATATTGAATAGAAATAGTGAGTATTAGGCCGTGGAATAATACAGTTCAAATAATGCAATCCGTGGCCGTGGAATATTAATATTGAATAGAAATAGTGAGTACTAGGCCGTGGAATAATACAGTTCAAATAATGCAATCCGTGGACTTGGCCGTGGAATATTAATATTGAATAGAAATAGTGAGTACTAGGCCGTGGAATAATACAGTTCAAATAATGCAATCCGTGGCCGTGGAATATTAATATTGAATAAATATAGTGAGTACTAGGCCGTGGAATAATAAAGTTCAAATAATGCAATCCGTGGCCGTGGAATATTAATATTGAATAGAAATAGTGAGTACTAGGCCATTGAATAATACAGTCAAATAATGCAATCCGTGGCCGTGGAATATTAATATTGAATAGAAATAGTGAATAATAGGCCGTGGAATAATACAGTTCAAATAATGCAATCCGTGGCCGTGGAATATTAATATTGAATAGAAATAGTGAGTACTAGGCCGTGGAATAATAAGGTTCAAATAATCCAAACCGTGGCCGTGGAATATTAATATTAAATAGTAATAGTGATTATTAGTCCGTGGAATAATAACGTTCAAATAATGCAATCCGTGACCGTGGAATATTAATATTGAATAGTAATAGTGACCATTAGGCCATGGAATAATACAGTTCAAACAATGCAATCCGTGGCCGTGGAATATTAATATTAAATAGTAATAATGACCACTAGGCCATGGAATAATACAGTTCAAATAATGCAATCCGTGTCCGTGGAATATTAATATTGAATAGCAATAGTGAGTACTAGGCCGTGGAATAATAAGGTTCAAATAATGCAATCCGTGGCCGTGTAATATTAATATTAAATAGTAATAGTGACCACTAGTCCATGGAATAATAATGTTCAAATAATGCAATCCGTGGCTTTGGAATATTAATATTGAATAGTAATAGTGAGTACTAGGCCGTGGAATAATAAGGTTCTAATAATGCAATCAGTAGCCGTGTAATATTAATATTAAATAGTAATAGTAACCACTAGGCCATGGAATAATACAGTTCAAATAATGCAATCCGTGGCCGTGGAATATTAATATTAAATAGTAATAATGACCACTAGGCCATGGAAT
Organism: Acanthosepion lycidas; assembly: GCA_963932145.1. Lineage (NCBI taxonomy): Eukaryota > Metazoa > Mollusca > Cephalopoda > Sepiida > Sepiidae > Acanthosepion > Acanthosepion lycidas. Next base: position 93,391,008 of record OZ010592.1, on the reverse strand, counting down.
AATACAGTTCAAATAATGCAATCCGTGGCCGTGGAAAATTAATATTGAATAGTAATAGTGAGTACTAGGCCGTGGAATAATAAGGTTCAAATAATGCAATCCGTGGCCGTGTAATATTAATATTAAATAGTAATTTTACCACTAGGCCATGGAATAATACAGTTTAAATAATGACATCCGTGTCCGTGGAATATTAATATTGAATAGTAATAGTGACCACTAGGCCATGGAATAATACAGTTTAAATAATGCAATCCGTGGACGTGGAATATTAATATTAACTAGTAATTATGAGTACTAGGCCGTGGAATAATACAGTTCAAATAATGACATCCGTAGCCGTGGAATATTAATATTGAATAGAAATAGTGAGTACTAGGCCGTGGAATAATAAGGTTCAAATAATGCAATCCGTGGCCGTGGAATATTAATATTAAATAGTAATAGTGACCACTAGGCCATGGAAGGAAACGCTTCAAATAATGCAATCTGTGGCCGTGGAATATTCATATTGAATAGTAATAGTGACCACTAGGCCATGGAATAATAAGGTTCGAATAATGCAATCCGTGGCCGTGGAATATTAATATTGAATAGTAATAGTGAGTACTAGGCTGTGGAATAATAAGGTTCAAATAATGCAAGCCGTGACCGTGGAATAGTAATATTAAATAGTAATCGTGACCACTAGGCCATGGAATAATACAGTTCAAATAATGCAATCCGTGTCCGTTGTATATTAATATTGAATAGTAATAGTGAGTACTAGGCCGTGGAATAAAAAGGTTCAAATAATGCACTCCGTGGCCGTTGTGGCACCCTGCATTTTTTAGAAAGACTAAAAAGAGATATTCATAGAAATATGATTTAATTTTTATTCGGTTTATTAACCAGTTGTTAGTTATTTAGAAAAGAAGAATAATTGAGTTTTGAGAATAATTCTCTAACTGTATTTAGGCTATCCAAAGAGAAGAAGAAAAAAAAAATAATAAAAAGAAAGAGAGAGAGGAATAGATAAAACAAAACCCGGTCATAAGTAAAACTAAGACAAGACAGGTGTCAAAATATATCAGGTCAAATTACCTGACCGAAATCCAGGGAAATAGAAATTGTTATATTTGGTTGAAGAAATAGAGTTTGGAGATAATAAAATAAAACAAAAAGAAGAGGAAAGACAGAAACATAATACGAAACCAGGTCGTAAGCGAAAACACACACGTACGACCAGCACCTAACAAGTGTCAAAATTATCAGGTCAAGCACTTGAACTAATTCCAGGTCCGCGTAGGATGGAAGTTGTTAAGGTTGGCTGAAACAATAAAGATTTTTTAGAACAATGGAAACGAAATTTTAATCGGAGGAAAGGTGTTTTTTTGTGTTGAGGTGGTGACCGGTGGAACTGTATACAGATTCTGACCTGTTAAAAATTGGAACCCCACGATGATGAAGTGGAGACATTTTCAATTCAGATAATTAAGATTTTTGACTATCAGGTCTGACCAAAAACAAAGAAGGAAAGAAAACGATTGTCTCGGCTCACAGATAGCGCCAATATTCTTTCCTGAAGTCACATCTAATTAGCGGCAGGCTGTTTTGACAGAACCCAGGTGAGAAAAAGCCAAGATTATCATTTTTCGTACGTGTGAAAAAGGCCAAATTAGATTTTGTTTTTTTTAGAACAAGAACGATGTAAGCCACGCCCGATTGGAGACGGGAGGCGTCCCACCACAGTCTCATTAGCCGAAAGCGGTCACGTGATATGCGGAAAGAGGAGGGAGAATGCTCGATCAAGAACCATTGGTCGAAAACGGTCACCTGACATACGAGAGACCGGGAGAGATGGGTATGCGTCTTCCCCCCAGAGGCACTGTGAGGAAGTAGGGGTGAAAATAATAGCGATAATGGGAAATCAGAACTAATGCGACTTTTGGGATTATCGAGAGAGCCCTGACGCCGACAGACCCACCCCGGTTTGTTGCGGCGTCAATAAAAGCAGGACCCCAATCGACAAAAAATGAGTTCAGCCCCGGACGGCAGCGAGAAGAGATCACCTCGGACGACGGAGGGTTGCGGCTGGGTAGCGGCAAGAAATCCTTCCGGCCCAAGTCGAAAACAAGAAATCCTTCCGGCCCAAGTCGAAAACAAGAAATCCTTCCAGCCCAAGTCGAAAACAAGAAATCCTTCCAGCCCAAGTCGAAAACAAGAAATCCTTCCGGCCCAAGTCGAAAACAAGAAATCCTTCCAGCCCAAGTCGAAAACAAGAAATCCTTCCAGCCCAAGCCGAAAACAAGAAATCCTTCCGGCCCAAGTCAAAGACAAGAGAAGTTCTATCTAAGTCGACGAAGGAGGAGATTACTCGAAAGCCGCGGAGAAGTTGCAGCCAAGTCGAAGACAAGGCCAAAGAGTTACTGGACGGAAGAAGAAGAAGAAGTTAAAATCAAGCCCAGCCGAGAACAGAATTCGACCCAACCAGATCGAAGTGAAGAAATACAACTCAAGTCGAAGAGAAGAATCAACTGCGAATGATTGATAGAAATTAGCCCCAGTGTCGAACTAAACCACACTCCGACATACACAATTCTAGAGAGTAGACAATTCGAAATCGTTAAGTTGTATGATAGAAGCTTGGTGCCATAGTCCACAGAGCGGGTCGGGAATGAGAACAATTTTTTCTTTATGTAACGGACATTAGATATGAAAGGTTGTCACCCTTTTTTTTTATCAGTAATTTTTTGTCTCGTGAGTTTTTTTTTTCTTTTACTTGTGTTTTGCCACCCCCGTCGGACTCAACTTGCATACGGCCCAATCCCTGCTGGTCCCGTCTGTCTAAGATCTAAACACAGCGTGGGTAGACAGACCGGAGATCAGTACAGTTGCTTTAGCAACCAGGTATTGGAAGCGGGTTGGGAAAGGCGAGGCTGGTGATCATCTAACCGAGAGGTTGGAGCGGCACGCTTGGAACCAGGAGGAGCGACCAGGAGGAGCGACGTCACAGTTGGCGCCGTAACCAAAGGATTCGACCCTGGGCCAGGTGTGTACCCGTCACAATTGGTGCCGTGACCAGGATCAACCCTGAGACAGCCGCGTCACGTCACATCGATCGACCGCCGTTGCTGAAAATTCAAATAGAACTCAAGACGACCGGGACCGAAAGGAACAAGAACAGAATCGTCTGCAAGGTAGGACACCTTATTTTATTTCCCAACCTCGATTGTTGCTGCATAGATTGTCTTTCTCTGTAGACATGTCGGACTATGATTCGGATAGAGCAGTGGGGAGTGAAGAGGAAGTAAGGCGGGGGTGTCAGTGGATTTAAGGAAGCTGTTAGGTGGACCGAGGGTCCCAGTATTTGATGGCAGCGGGAAGGAGTTTAAAAACTGGCTGGCAATCCTTGAGAAGAGCCGAATCATCTACGAGCTTTCGGACCAAGAAACCCTGTATTTGGCATACGATGCCACAAAGGGAAAAGCGTCTGAGTTCGTGAGGGGGCTCTTGGAAAATCAACCCTGCTTGTCTTGGGAAGAGATAAAAAGACTGCTAACCAAAGAGTTCGCCGACGAAGGTACGGCCATAGAGGCCATGAGGGCCCTTTTAAAACTGACACAGCTACGGGATGAAACCCCGGGAGAATTAGGGACCCGAGCGGGGAAGCTATCATCGTTGGCATTCCCCGAAGTGGTCAGGGATAATGCAGTTATGCAGGCCCAACTGGCGGACCTGTATATAGAGGCGCTGAGCGACGAGCGTGTTCGTCACGACGTACTGAAGGAAGGACCGCTCAGACTGTCGGCAGCGGTGGAGCTGGCCAGGGAGAGCCAGGGCGTGTGGGATAAAGTGAAGAGGTGTGGGAAGAAGCAGATGCCAAGTCAGGAGGCTGGAAAGAGGGGGGTAGGCGGAAGACCCCCCGCGTGGAATCAGAGGGTTAAGGATGAGGTGGATCGGGCAGAATTATGGGTGGAGGACCCCAATAGAAAAGCATGGTCGACCAGGCATGGCTTTTATAAGCCCACGCCGGGTCGATACGGGCTGGTCTGCTGGACCTGTGGGCACGAGGACCACAGGGCGGCGGAATGTCCGACGAAGTGGGGGTTACCCCCAGACTTCGATCAGGACAGATGCACCAGGTGTGGTAAGAAAGGACACCTGGCCAAGTGGTGCGGGCTGAGGAAGGGTGCCCCACCGATATTAACAAAGAAGGCTGAGCCCAAGAGACCGGCCCAGGGAAAAGCCAGCGGGCCACCCCGGAATTAAGAGGGAGGGTGGCCCAGTTAAAAAGAAGAGAAATAAAAACTTGGACCAGTGGACGGGCGAACCGCTTGAATAGAGGACGGGTTCCCCCGGGAATAGACACAAGGCCAACCCAGTTGAAAAGGAAAAAAGCAAAATGTTGGACATGTGGTCGGGTGGGCCACTTTGCGGCAAGCTGTCCAACAAGAAGGTGCTGGTTTTGCAGGAGGCCAGGACACCTGAAGAGAAACTGTATCCTTAGAAACGAACGCGGGAGACCGGGAGAGGTCCGGCCGGGGTCGCCCAGGTGCAGGGGGCGCAGAACTCCACCTCATGAGAAAAATGAAGGTGATTTATTACTACCGGCACCCATGGCTGGGTTGACCCAAGAGTGGAGACCCAGGAAGAAGAAAGCTCAAGTGTTCTCTTCGCTAACGCAAGAGAAAGAACTATCCTGTAGAGCAGAGATAGGGGGTAGGGAGATGAGGGCTCTGGTGGACACAGGAGCATCTGTGTCATTGATGAGAGAGGAAACATACAGGCGGGTGAAACGGAAGAGAAGGTTACGGGAAGCGGACATAGAGATCACGCAAGCAGATGGAGCCCCCCTGAAGATAAAAGGGATGGTGAGGCTCCCGGTGAGGATTGGGAAAGTAAAAAGCACCCAAAGTTTTTACGTAACCCCCGACCTGTGTACGGAGGCAATCTTGGGAGAAGATTGGCTCCGGAGCCAGAGGGCCCAGATTGAGTTTAATCCTACTGTGTTGGTGGTGAACGGCGAGAGAACGCCATTGGGATGCCCACCAGAGGAAGAGATAACCATAGTGGTGGAGGAAGATGTAAAGTTACCTCCTAGAACCGCAGTGTCGGGAAAGGGTAGGTTAATGTCAGGAAAAAGGGTATGGAGAGGACCCCTGCAGTTGGTCCCTGTAGAAGGAAAGGGCCTAGAAGATAACGAGGTAACCCTGTGCGAAACGGTAGTGGAGGCAGCGGAGTTGGTGCCCATAATGATGGTGAACCAGGCCCAAAAGACTATAAAGGTTAGGAGAGGGGAGAAGATAGGGAGAGCACTTCCCCTACGAACTCTGAGTCGGGTGAGATTCGAGGAGGAACGAAGGAAGCTAGTAGAGCAAACAGAGGGAATCTTAGATGAGGATATATTAGCACCGGATCAATTTAGAACCAGAGTGGGGGGTCTGTTAAGGAACAATCGAGATGTGGTGGCCCAGTCAGACAAGGAGCTAGGTCAGACCCACACAGTCGAAATGAAAATCGACACCGGAGACCACCCCCTGTGAAATTGAAACCCTACCGGACACCTATACATAAAAGACCACTTGTAGAAGAGGCAGTAGTGGAAATGTTGGAAGCTGGGATGATCGAAAGATCGATCTCCCCTTGGAGCTTCCCAATAGTAATAGTAGGTAAGAAAGATGGCGGGCATCGTTTCTGTGTAGATTTTAGGAAGCTAAATTCTATATCGAAGCCGTTGGCGGTGCCATTGCCATTGATAGACGACATTTTGGCATTATTAGGGAAGGCAAAGTACTTCTCTACGTTGGACTTGAGGTCCGGGTATTGGCAAGTAGCCCTGGATGAGGCTGACAAGGAGAAGGCCGCATTTGCGTGTCACCTGGGACTGTTTCAGTTCAGGGTGATGCCATTCGGTCTAGCTAATGCCCCGGGAGTCTTCCAACAGCTAATGTCAATAGTGTTAGGAGGATACGAGAGCTTTGCCATGGCGTATTTGGACGATATCTTGATATTTTCGGAGACAGTGGAACAACACTTTTTTCATTTAGGACAGGTGTTGGGAAGATTGAGGAAACACGGATTAAAATTAAAATTGTCAAAGTGTCAGTTTCTGAAGGAAGAAACTAGGTATTTAGGCTTCGTCATAAACGGAGACGGTATTAAACCCGACATGGATAAGGTAAAGGTCATAAGGGAAATGCCAGAGCCTAAGACAGTGAGACAGGTAAGAGGTTTTATAGGAGCTATAGGCTACTACCGACGCTTCGTCCCGGCATTTTCAAGAATTGCCATACCACTAGTAGCCCTGACGAAGAAATACGCTAGGTTCAAGTGGACAGAGGACTGTCAACGAGCATTTGATTCGCTAAAGGGACAGTTGACAACCGTCCCACTGCTGACGTACCCAGACCTCAGCAAGCCCATGATATTATACACGGATGCCAGTGAGCAGTGTGTAGGGGCAGTACTTACCCAGCCGTGTCCTGATAAGGAAGGACCAGTGCCTGGCATACCAGAGGAAGTACCGATATACTTCCTCTCCCATAAGCTCTCAGAGACACAACAGAGGTTGCCAGTAATAGAAAGAGAAGCATATGCCATCATGTATGCTCTCCAAAAACTGGACTACTATTTAAATGGTGCGGTCTTTACTATAAAAACAGACCACAAACCTTTGCAGTACCTATTGCAGGCAGAGTGGACAAATAATAAGAAAATTCAACAGTGGGCACTTAAGTTAAGTGGCTACCACTGTAAGATAGAGTATTTGGCAGGAAAGGAAAACACGTGCGCAGATTTACTCTCAAGAATACCGAAACAACTGGAAGAAAGATCTGTAAAGGTAGAACAGGGAGTAGATGATAAAGCCTATAGAATAGGAGCAATTAACTCTAATAAGCTAAAAGATCGCCCTATGTTAGAATCGGACGAAGAAGGGGACGCCCAGATAATAACCGATCCCTACTGGACAGAAGGAATTGAGAAGGAGCAAGCAGACAGTGAAATAGCTGCTCTGAGAGAGAAGGTGAAGGCAGGAGAGACCACCAAGTATGCCATAATAGAGGAAAGGCTGTATTATCTCTCAGGCAGGGATGAAGAAGTCAAGCCCAAGTTGTATGTGCCCAAAAGTTTAAGACCAGAGATATTGGAGCAGTGCCACGAGAGGTTGGGTCACATGGGAATTGATAGGACATGTGATCTCATAGGAAGAAAGTACTATTGGCCCAAACTGTACGGAGAGGTCACTATGTTCGGAGTTGTGTAGTGTGCCAGTCGCAGAGCAGAAGGCAGGAAATGGCACCCTTGGAGGAAACAGACGTACCAAACTTTCCCTTCGAGAAGGTGAGTATGGATGTATCAGGACCATATGGAGAAACTGCACAAGGAAACAACTATATAGTGAGTTTTGTCGATTGGCTAACAAATTGGCCTGAAGCATTTGCAGTACCAGACAAGAAGGCCAGAACTGTGGCCGGGTTGATAATAAGTGAAATCTTCCCTAGGTATGGTGCCCCTGTGCAATTGGTAACAGACAATGGCACGGAGAATGTGAACAGCATCATGAGAGAAGTTTTGACAGGTTTGAATGTAGAGCACATAAAAACATCCCCATATCACCCCCAGGGAAATGCTAAAGTGGAAAGGTTTCACAAAACCTTGGGAGATGTATTGGCCAAGCTGGTCAGAGAAAACACTGGAAATTGGGACTTGTATTTGACGCAGGCTCTGGCGGCCGTGAGGTTTACGATAAACGAAACCTCCAGATTTTCTCCTTACTTTTTGTTGTTTGGCAGAGACGTGGTCCTGCCTGTGGATAACCTACTGAAGCCCCGAAGAAGGTATATGGGAGAAGATCATCATCAACTATTGCTGGAACAGCAACATAAGATATTTGTACAGGCCAGAAGAAGAATAAAGAGGGCCCAGAAGAAAAGAAATGAGAGGGTGAATGCTGAAAGAAAGGTAGTAGAATTGAAGGTTGGAGACCCTGTCTACTATAAAATCCACCAGAGAGAGGGAAAGCTGGACCAAAGATGGGAACCGTACTACCGGATAGTAGAGCAGACGGGCCCAGTATCATATGTAATATGGGATCAAGTGGCAGGACGAGCGAGGAGGGTTCATGCCAATGATCTGAAGAAGGCTGAAATAGCTAACCTGGAAATGAGCGAGCCGAGGCCTAAGAAGACAAGGAAAAGGAAAGTAACTCTGGTTGAACCGGAAGAAATGGAAACGGAAGAAGACTCCGAGGAGGATGCGGAGATAGGTCGACTTGGCCAGATAAACGAAGCAGTCCGAGTGACAGAGTTGGGGCCCTCGGCGGGGATTGGCGATGTTCAGTCGTCGACTGAATCGGTACAGAGAAGACCCCGTGAGAACGCCATCACACCCCCATGTCCGAAGAAAAGGAAGAAAAAGACGAGGAGGTCCAATCAAGCAGTCGAAGGCTCTAAAAAGAGGCACCCTGAACAGGACGAAGGATCCAGCGAGTGGGAGGAGGAGGATCGAATACCCCTTTCCCAGCTCAAGGAAAGGATAAGGAACAGGAGAAATTTAGACATAGAGTCGAAAGGTATTGAGGACATTCAAGGCGAAGACCCTAAACAGAAAGAAGAATCAGGAGATGAAGAAGAGGACAAAAAAAAAAAAAAAACCTCCTGGACGGAAGTTAGACACAGAAAGAAGGTTAGAGGTTGAACAGGAATCACCTCAGAAGATGAGATCAGGGAGGGAGAAGAACCCCAAATCTCAGTAGAACAAAAGGGCTGTGCAGAATACAAGCATTTAGTGTCGACAGATAACGACACTGGCTCATCCAAAATCCTATTGGCTGACTATGGTAGATGTGAGTGGAGGGGATGGAGTCGCGGGCTGCACCTCACAAGGGACGGGAGGAGATCATTGGCATTGTTGATTGATCACCAGTGGTGTCATGAAGTACAACCTTTAGAGTGGGCGCCACGCACACCTGACCAGACCATTCTGTCCGCTGGAGGTTAGTTAGAGGAGGGAAGAGCTGAACTTAGTAAGAAGTTATAAAATAATTGAGTGATGAGTTGAGCGACACGAAGTAGTTGTGAAGAATAACAACAAAAGAATTTCGTTACCTTTCAGGAATGATCAAGATGAAAGGGTTGGTTATGACGATGATGGTGGTAGCCACGCTGAGGGTGACGATGGCGGAAGCTGGGAAGCGCAGCCGAAACACCATTTTTAAAAAAACGAGCGAAGTAATAATAACCAGGTCTAAGTGGTTGGTCACATTCGTGATAGATTTGAACCCGTATGAGTCGCTACTAAATAAGTTAGGAAACGAGCTAACGCAACTGGATGCAGCCCGGTTGAAAGTAGGACAAGATTATCCCAAGCAAAAAGGGTATCTCAGTTTATTGCACTCCCTAGAATCAGAAGCCACTATGATAGAGGCTCAATGGAAAGACATGCAAAACTACCTGCAGGGAATAGAGTTACTGCAGACGCGGGAAAGGAGATCCGTAGTCCCGATTGTGGGAAAGGCATTGAGTGTCCTGTTTGGAACAGTGACTGAAGATGACGTTAAATTCATAAGAAGGAAACTGGGAGAAGTGGAGGTAAACCAGAGGACGCTTGCCCAGGTGGCAAGGGAGAGTGTGACAATATTAAATGTGACAAGGTTAGAAGTGTCCAAAAATAGAGCCAGAATCAATTGGTTAATAGACAACCTGGCGAGGTTGAGACAAGAGGTAATTAATAATACAGAAACTGTAATGATTGAATTACAGGAAATGAGCGGATTCATGCAAAAATATTTCCAGCTGATGACAATTACGAATAAGGTACGACAAACGAGTCAGTCGTTGACGACCTTGCTGGAACACGTGAGGGCGCAATTAGACATGCTGTCATTAGGACACCTCTCCCCAAGCATAGTAAACCCGGGTCACCTAAGGGAAGCGCTACTCGGAATACAGGCCGAGTTACCCCACCATTTAAGGCTGCCGGTGGACCCCACCAAAGAATTGTGGAAATATTATAATGCACTAGGATGTGTGACCTTGTTAGAAAATAGGCGACTATTGGTTGTGATATCTGTTCCGTTGTTAGATAGCGAGAGTGTATTCGAGATATACCAGGTTATAAACTTACCCATCCCCTACCCCAGAAGAGATCAAGGTTTAGGAATGATAGCAAGGTACAAGGTGGAAGCAGACTACATAGCTTTAAATTCGGGGAGAACGAAATTCATGTTGCTATCAGCTGAAGAAGCTGGAAGGTGTAGAGATGATGCTCTAGGGACTTGTACCTCGTTAAGCCCAATCTATAAAACTGGTAATCGCAGAATGTGCATACTAGAATTGTTTGATGGGAAAAGGGAAGGAATCAAAAGAATCTGCCAAGTGGAGGTATTAACAAACACGGCATTACCACAAGCTATCAGTGTTTCAGACGGGGTGTGGGCAGTAGCCACACAGAGACATATCAGCTTGTCTAGGGTATGTGGGGGAGAGTCCACAAGGACATTAAGAATAAGACCACCGTTATCCCTGGTGACGCTACCCATGGGATGTTCGGCGGTTGGAATATCCATTTCCTTACCCACCTATTACCAGGAAGAAGAAAGATATGAAGAGAAAGATTCAATCATAGAGATGATTGGTAGAGGCTTAGTCAATTGTACAGAATTATGGGAGCCGATAGTGAAGAGATTCTCTAATGTTACCTTAAATAAGATGCCAGTATTAATGAAGCCAATAGAAAAGATCGATATGGATCAATTGAGAGACAAGTTAAGTGCGTTGGGAAACGAAGGTGTGGCTTGGGAAGACGATGAGCAGATCGCGATAAGTTGGTCAATAGTAATGGGTACATTCCTAGTTATAGCCATCGGGGGTGTATTAATATGGAAGGTTAAGAGTAAGAGGAGATTAGCGAACGACAATCTAGTGAGCGTGCAGCAACTCGAGAGGGAGATGCCGAGCAGTGTTCCTCGCTCAGACAGGACGGGCGAAGAAATTGCTGAAAGACCAACGGAGGAGGCTGGCGTGAGACCACCACGTGCGGCGGAAAAACCTCCCACAGCGGAGAGGAAAACATTGACCAAGAAGAACAAACCATAGTAAACACATCTGCACCCACAGACACACGCACATATTACTTTTGCATGTAGAAAAAAAAAAAAAAAAATGAAAAAAGAACATTACCCTTGCATGTAGAACAAAAGAAGATGAAAAAGAACATTACCCTTGCATGTAGAACAGAAGAAGATGAAAAGAACATTACATTGCATGTAGAACAAAAGAAGATGAAAAAGAACATTACATTGCATGTAGAACAAAAGAAGATGAAAAGAACATTACATTGCATGTAGAACAAAAGAAGATGGAAAAGAACATTACATTGCATGTAGAAAAAAAAAAGATGAAAAGAACATTACATTGCATGTAGAACAAAAGAAGATGAAAAGAACATTACATTGCATGTAGAACAAAAGAAGATGAAAAAGAACACTACATTGCATGTAGAAAAAAAAAAGATGAAAGGAACATTACATTGCATGTAGAACAAAAGAAGGTGAAAAGAACATTACCCTTGCATGTAAGAAAGTAGAATAGAATTGCATGAGACAAATGCATGGTGCATGTTAAATGATGTAATTGGGTTTAGGTGTCATTTACGGGTAAATGACAAATCGGTTAGGGGAGGATTGTGGCACCCTGCATTTTTTAGAAAGACTAAAAAGAGATATTCATAGAAATATGATTTAATTTTTATTCGGTTTATTAACCAGTTGTTAGTTATTTAGAAACGAAGAATAATTGAGTTTTGAGAATAATTCTCTAACTGTATTTAGGCGATCCAAAGAGAAGAAGAAAAAAAAATAATAAAAAGAAAGAGAGAGAGGAATAGATAAAACAAAACCCGGTCATAAGTAAAACTAAGACAAGACAGGTGTCAAAATATATCAGGTCAAATTACCTGACCGAAATCCAGGGAAATAGAAATTGTTATATTTGGTTGAAGAAATAGAGTTTGGAGATAATAAAATAAAACAAAAAGAAGAGGAAAGACAGAAACATAATACGAAACCAGGTCGTAAGCGAAAACACACACGTACGACCAGCACCTAACAAGTGTCAAAATTATCAGGTCAAGCACTTGAACTAATTCCAGGTCCGCGTAGGATGGAAGTTGTTAAGGTTGGCTGAAACAATAAAGATTTTTTAGAACAATGGAAACGAAATTTTAATCGGAGGGAAGGTGTTTTTTTGTGTTGAGGTGGTGACCGGTGGAACTGTATACAGATTCTGACCTGTTAAAAATTGGAACCCCACGATGATGAAGTGGAGACATTTTCAATTCAGATAATTAAGATTTTTGACTATCAGGTCTGACCAAAAACAAAGAAGGAAAGAAAACGATTGTCTCGGCTCACAGATAGCGCCAATATTCTTTCCTGAAGTCACATCTAATTAGCGGCAGGCTGTTTTGACAGAACCCAGGTGAGAAAAAGCCAAGATTATCATTTTTCGTACGTGTGAAAAAGGCCAAATTAGATTTTGTTTTTTTTAGAACAAGAACGATGTAAGCCACGCCCGATTGGAGACGGGAGGCGTCCCACCACAGTCTCATTAGCCGAAAGCGGTCACGTGATATGCGGAAAGAGGAGGGAGAATGCTCGATCAAGAACCATTGGTCGAAAACGGTCACCTGGCATACGAGAGACCGGGAGAGATGGGTATGCGTCTTCCCCCCAGAGGCACTGTGAGGAAGTAGGGGTGAAAATAATAGCGATAATGGGAAATCAGAACTAATGCGACTTTTGGAATTATCGAGAGAGCCCTGACGCCGACAGACCCACCCCGGTTTGCTGCGGCGTCAATAAAAGCAGGACCCAAATCGACAAAAAATGAGTTCAGCCCCGGACGGCAGCGAGAAGAGATCACCTCGGACGACGGAGGGTTGCGGCTGGGTTGCGGCAAGAAATCCTTCCGGCCCAAGTCGAAAACAAGAAATCCTTCCAGCCCAAGTCGAAAACAAGAAATCCTTCCAGCCCAAGTCGAAAACAAGAAAGCTTTCCAGCCCAAGTCGAAAACAAGAAATCCTTCCAGCCCAAGTCGAAAACAAGAAATCCTTCCAGCCGAAGTCGAAAACAAGAAATCTTTCCAGCCTAAGTCGAAAACAAGAAATCCTTCCGGCCCAAGTCGAAAACAAGAAATCCTTCCAGCCCAAGTCGAAAACAAGAAATCCTTCCGGCCCAAGTCGAAAACAAGAAATCCTTCCGGCCCAAGTCGAAAACAAGAAATCCTTCCAGCCCAAGTCGAAAACAAGAAATCCTTCCGGCCCAAGTCGAAAACAAGAAATCCTTCCAGCCCAAGTCGAAAACAAGAAATCCTTCCAGCCCAAGTCGAAAACAAGAAATCCTTCCGGCCCAAGTCAAAGACAACAGAAGTTCTATCTAAGTCGACGAAGGAGGAGATTACTCGAAAGCCGCGGAGAAGTTGCAGCCAAGTCGAAGACAAGGCCAAAGAGTTACTGGACGGAAGAAGAAGAAGAAGTTAAAATCAAGCCCAGCCGAGAACAGAATTCGACCCAACCAGATCGAAGTGAAGAAATACAACTCAAGTCGAAGAGAAGAATCAACTGCGAATGATTGATAGAAATTAGCCCCAGTGTCGAACTAAACCACACTCCGACATACACAATTCTAGAGAGTAGACAATTCGAAATCGTTAAGTTGTATGATAGAAGCTTGGTGCCATAGTCCACAGAGCGGGTCGGGAATGAGAACAATTTTTTCTTTATGTAACGGACATTAGATATAAAAGGTTGTCACCCTTTTTTTTTATCAGTAATTTTTTGTCTCGTGAGTTTTTTTTTTCTTTTACTTGTGTTTTGCCACCCCCGTCGGACTCAACTTGCATACGGCCCAATCCCTGCTGGTCCCGTCTATCTAAGATCTAAACACAGCGTGGGTAGACAGACCGGAGATCAGTACAGTTGCTTTAGCAACCAGGTATTGGAAGCGGGTTGGGAAAGGCGAGGCTGGTGATCATCTAACCAAGAGGTTGGAGCGGCACGCTTGGAACCAGGAGGAGCGACCAGGAGGAGCGACGTCACAGTTGGCGCCGTAACCAAAGGATTCGACCCTGGGCCAGGTGTGTACCTGTCACACCGTGGAATATTAATATTGAATAGTAATAGTGATTACTAGGCCGTGGAATAATAAGGTTCAAATAATGCAATCCGTGGACGTGGAATATTCATATTGAATAGTAATAATGACCACTAGGCCATGGAATAATACAGTTCAAATAATTCAATCCGTGGCCGTGGTATATTAATATTGAATAGTAATAGTGAGTACTAGGCCCTGGAATAATAAGGTTCAAATAATGCACTCCGTGGCCGTGGAATATTAATATTGAATAGTAATAATGAGTACTAGGCTGTGGAATAACATAATTTCAATAATGCAATCCATGGCCGTGGAATATTGATATTGAATACTAATAGTGAGTACTAAGCCGTGGAATAATAAGGTTCAAATAATGCAATCCGTAGCCGTGGAATATTAATATTGAATAGTAATAGTGACCACTAGGCCATGGAATAATACAGCTCAAATAATGCAATCTGTGGCCGTGGAATATTATTATTGAATAGTAATAGTGAGTACTAGGCGGTGGAATAATTAGGTTCAAATAATGCAATCCGTGGCCGTGGAATATTAATATTGAATAGTAATAGTGAGTACTAGGCCGTAAGATAATAAGGTTAAAATAATGCAATCCGTGGCCGTGGAATATTAATATTGAATAGTAATAGTGACCACTAGGCCATGTAATAATACAGTTCAAATAATGCAGTCCGTGGCCGAGGAAAATTAATATTGATTAGTAATAGTGAGTACCAGGCCGTGGAATAATAAGGTTCAAATAATGCAATCCGTGCCCGTGGAATATTAATATTGAATAATAATACTGAGTACTAGGCCGTGGAATAATAAGGTTCAAATAATGCAATCCGTAGCCGTGGAATATTAATATTGATTAGTGATAGTGAGTACTAGGCCGTGGAATAATTATGTTCAAATAATGCAATTCGTGGCCGTGGAATATTAATATTGAATAGTAATAGTGAGTACTAGGCCGTAAAATAATAAGGTTAAAATAATGCAATCCGTGGCCGTGGAATATTAATATTAAATAGTAATAGTGTCCATTAGGCCATGGAATAATACAGTTCAAATAATGCAATCCGTGGACGTGGAATATTAATATTAACTAGTAATTACGAGTACTAGGCCGTGGAATAATACAGTTCAAATAATGACATCCGTGGCCGTGGAATATTAATATTGAATAGTAATAGTGAGTTCTAGGCCGTGGAATAATACAGTTCAAATAATGCAATCCCTGACTGTGGAATATTCATATTGAATAGTAATAGTGAGTACTAGGCCCTGGAATAATACAGTTCAAATAATGCAACCGTGGCCGTGGAATATTAATATTGAATAGCAATAGTGACCACTAGGCCATGGAATAATACAGCTCAAATAATGCAATCCGTGGCCGTGGAATATTAATATTGAATAGTAATAGTGTGTACTAGGCCATGGAATAATAAGGTTCAAATAATGCAATCCGTGGCAGGGAATATTAATATTGAATAGTAATAATGACCACTAGGCCGTGGAATAATACAGTTCAAATAATGCGATCCGTGGCCGAGGAATATTAATATTGAATAGTAATAGTGAGTACTAGCCCCTGGAATAATACAGTTCAAATAATGCGATCCGTGGCCGAGGAATATTAATATTGAATAGTAATAGTGAGTACTAGGCCCTGGAATAATACAGTTCAAATAATGCGATCCGTGGCCGAGGAATATTAATATTGAATAGTAATAGTGACCACTAGGCCATGGAATAATACAGCTCAAATAATGCAATCCGTGGCCGTGGAATATTAATATTGAATAGTAATAGTGTGTACTAGGCCATGGAATAATAAGGTTCAAATAATGCAATCCGTGGCAGGGAATATTAATATTGAATAGTAATAATGACCACTAGGCTGTGGAATAATACAGTTCAAATAATGCGATCCGTGGACGAGGAATATTAATATTGAATAGTAATAGTGACCACTAGGCCATGGAATAATACAGCTCAAATAATGCAATCCGTGGCCGTGGAATATTAATATTGAATAGTAATAGTGTGTACTAGGCCATGGAATAATAAGGTTCAAATAATGCAAACCGTGGCAGGGAATATTAATATTGAATAGTAATAATGACCACTAGGCCGTGGAATAATACAGTTCAAATAATGCGATCCGTGGCCGAGGAATATTAATATTGAATAGTAATAGTGACCACTAGGTCATGGAATAATACAGCTCAAATAATGCAATCCGTGGCCGTGGAATATTAATATTGAATAGTAATAGTGACCACTAGGTCATGGAATAATACAGTTCAAATAATGCAATCCGTGGCAGGGAATATTAATATTAAATAGTAATAGTGACCACTAGGCCCTGGAATAATACAGTTCAAATAATGCAATCCGTTGCCGTGGAATATTAATATTGAATAGTAATAGTGAGTACTAGGCCCTGGAATAATACAGTTCAAATAATGGAATCCGTTGCCGTGGAATATTAATATTGAATAGTAATAGTGAGTACTAGGCGGTGGAATAATACAGTTCAAATAATGCAATCCGTTGCCGTGGAATATTAATATTGAATAGTAATAATGTGTAGTAGGCCGTGGAATAATAAGGTTCAAATAATGCAATCCGTGGCCGTGGAATATTAATATTGAATAGTAATAGTGAATACTAGGCCGTCGAATAATACATTTCAAATAATGGAATCTTAACTGTTCCAAATAAATTAGTTGTATTCTTTCCGATAATCACATCCGTTTTGTAGTTTTTTCAACAACAAAAAAATGTTGCAGGTGAACTCACCCATAAAATGCAATTTCTTCCCCTTAACTCTCCGAGCAATTTTTTTCCGAATTTGCTAAACTGGTTTTACCAATTTTTCTCAATTTTGTTTCATTGGTATTGGTGTTATCAGACCCTGTATCCAGTTGTAGTTTTATTTTTACTTTTTTAAAAAGAAATTTCCTCTCTTGAGATGTTTGTAGCTCGGTTGAAGACACGTTTGATGTATTTTTCATTGTAGTTTTTCTCTACTTTACACAAGGCATTTGCCACATCCACAAGCGTACTTCTATTTTTTTTTCCATTGTTTTGTATTTAGAATGAATAAATTTCTGTCCATTCTTCCCACATTCATTTTTTGTTCCTGAAAAAAACAAAAAACAAAAAAACAAAACACATTCACTTTTAAAATGTTTCCTATCACAACCATAGCAAGCATTGTGTATTGACAAAGATGTATAATGTTTTTTTCATGCTCTCTTAGGTGCTGTGGAAGGTCTATACTACTTTTTTCTTAAATAGTCGGACGTTACGTACATGTGAAAAGCCTCTTTCCTCAATACTTGCAGTATCGAGTTTCAGATTAACGATGTGTTGAAACTCTTTCGCTATTTTCTAGAGCGTTAATTTTGAACCCATCTTTAATTTAGACAGTATCATAACTCTTATTTCAGCATCCTTATTAGTAGTTAAGCCCTGTACAAATATTAGTCATTTGAATAAATCCTGTGTTAATTCATTCAATTTAAATTTCTCACATTCCCGATTCACTACTCCAGCATAAGTGACAAAATCTTAATTGCCATCATTTACTAAGTTAAGACATTGCCAACGTGTATTAAATAGTGAGCACCTGTCACTGAACATTTACGACAGAATTAATACAGTTTCATCAAAATTTATCTCATATGTTTTTTTTTTTGTTTGTTGAAAAATAAAATTCACGCACTTTGCATGTTCCGCAGAAGACAGTTTTCTTAATAAGAAAGAAACTTTACGTTTTATCATACCAGTGCAAACATTCCTTATTGAATATTTCTTCGTATCTTCTATAATAAGGTGGAAATGTTATTTCTTCATCTGGGTTGTATAAAAATGCGCTAATTGAATTGGCGAAAGCATCTGGAGTGAATAAATCTGACGTTCTTTCGTTCCTTGTTGCTGTTGTCGCAATTGTTTCAGTATTTGAGCGATGACTGACTTTAATTTTTCCATTTTTCTGTAGTCCACCGAATTGAATTTTGAATATCCTACTCAGGTAATTAATTTGTAGTTCTGTCAAATTTGTAGTTCCACGTCTCGTCACTTTTTTGAAGTTGGAAATATTCACTTCTAAATCGGAATAAATAAAAGAATTCGCGTAAAACTTAAGAAAGGAGAAAAATTCTTCGTCACCACTTCAGTAACGTACGGTGGCCGTTAACAATTAAGTATAACTGAAGACTTCAATGATGAAATAAAACAGTATTTAATTACAACCGCAAATAAATACTTAACAAGAACAAAGAAGTAAAAGTCAACAAAAGATAACAATTTCAGTTAATAACCTGTTAGTGAGTCGGTCTGAGTTCAGTCTGAAGTCGGACGACCGGCTGACCGATTGAACTCTCTGCCTTCGGGCGGAGAGGAACCCGAAAGAGGTTTCGCCGAAGGGCAGATTCTCTTTCGGGGAGGTAAACCGACCCTGAACCCGTTTATACGGGTTCAATGGGCATATTTTTGGCCGAGACCACGGGCTCGGAGTTCCCACGTTAGACCGGCCTTTTGCCACATTATGCCCACGTTGGGGGGGGGGACTAAATACCGAAGCAATGAAAAAGAGAACGAGGCGAGAAGTCGCCCCGTATTTATAGTATAGGGAGAGAGACCCCTAGTGAACAATTAGGGAATTAATAGGAGCTAACTCCGACAGACATACAATAAGTCACACTAATTCCACTGGATAGTTCCACTCAATAATCGAGATTTTGTATATAAAAAATACAATTTTGGCACAAGGTCTTAAGTGGGGATGTGTTGAGGCTGGTAGTCACTCACTATCTTATACCTAATTCGATTCACGACCCATTTACTCCTTACAATTTGCACATCTACCACAAGATCCAATTCATCGCTACTCAATCCTCCATATATCATAATACCGTATACTACCAGAGAACCTACGAAAAACACCCCATGACATAAACATTCAATGAGCATAAAATTAGATTTATACAAATCTGTAGATGATAGCGGAGATGGGATGAACCCTTGAAAAAGCTAAAAAAAAAAAAAAGAATATAAAGATAACTAATGTTTGACCCGTCACACCCTCAAAAAACGATTGCGTCTAGCATGAAACAGCCTGTCGCCTCTGAGTGTTGACTTCAATGTCCACTTTTATACTTATATTTACATACGCCCTTGTCTCTGATATTGAGCACTTTATCCCATAAATATAGCAAGCCATAAAACTATATTTCTTCATACATACATGCATATATATATATATATATATATATATATATATATATATATATATATATATATATTAAAAATAGTGTAT
The DNA here is from genome assembly GCA_963932145.1 of Acanthosepion lycidas. NCBI lineage: Eukaryota > Metazoa > Mollusca > Cephalopoda > Sepiida > Sepiidae > Acanthosepion > Acanthosepion lycidas. Next base: position 93,371,536 of record OZ010592.1, on the reverse strand, counting down.
ATTAAAATAAGAGTATGTCCAATATAGTTATTCATGAATAACTATATATATATATATATATATAGATATATATACAATGACTATATGTTATATATATATATATATATATATATATATATATATATATATATATATATATATACAATAACTATATGTTATATATATATATAACTATATTATATATATATATATAACTATATTATATATCTAACTATATTATATATATAACTATATTATATATATATATATATATTATAACTATATATATATAACTATATTATATATATATATATATATATATATATATATATATACCTATATTATATATATAACTATATTATATATATATAATAACTATATTATATATATATATATATATATATATATATATATATATATATATATATAATAACTATATATATATATATATATATATATATATATAGTTATTCATGAATAACTATATTGGACATACACTATATATATATATATATATATATATATATATATATATATATATATATATATATATATATACAACACTTAAGCAATTTTAGTACATATATAACGGTTAAATAATACACACGCACACACACGCACGCGCGCACACACACACACACATATATATACATATATATATATATATATATATATATATATATATATATATATATATATTACTTAAATGTTATTTTTAATGGTACTCATATTTGAGTCAACGCTCAGTTTTTTATTAAACAGTATATACATTTATTTTCGCTTCCTGGCCTGAATATTTGAGAAAATCTTATTAGAGAAAGATATGAGCTCTCCGTTCTCTAATAAGATTTCTCGAATATTCAGTCCGGATGACAAAAGAAGATAAACCTACTGCTGAATAAATAAACGTGGTGTCTATTTAAATATGAGGTACCTCTAGAATGCTGTTCGTCTTATTTTGTCATCGTCTAACTTGCGTGGACCCCGGGCCTTGTATAGGGTGGGAAAAATTGCTCTGACTACAATTTCGAATTAAGGACTGCGGGATTGACTAAAATAGTAATTTATACGGTTGAATATCTATGAAATATTTGCGTTAGAAACCAAAAAATATTTCTCATTTCCCAACAAAAATACAATATGGAGTAATTATAAAAGCTAACGATGAAAAATGAAATCAAAAAAATAATAAGAAAAGAAATAAGAGCTTAATTCTATAGTTTCAGTTAAATATTTGGATACATCGGCTGCCATGAATATAAATTTAAAGTTGATGGTCTTTGTATATTTAAAGTTTCGATAAGGACTGTCGTTTATTGTATGCTTCTCTCATTTACTACTTTAAAAGAAATTAAAAAAACATTTCAATCCATGTAGGACGATAGAATCAGGAAGACGCAACTGGAGACTGACGGTGAAATAATGAAATGAGAAAGACATTTTAGTGAAAGGAAGAGACAAAAAGGACTGGATTCAGGAAGACAGATGACGACAATAGTTGGTGACAGATAAGGAAGAAACCGGAAAAGCGTTCCACGGGCGAGAAACAAGAAAAAAAGGAACTATTAGAATAGAACTTACGGTCGCATCTAGCTGTTTCGACAGTAAAACGATCAGATTTATTTATCAATCTAGTAGTACAAGTAAATTATAGTCGTGATTTCAATAGCAAAATGCTTATAAATTTGAAGAAGTTCTTACTTGGTTAACTTACTAACAAAGATATTTTTACATATTCTCCAAGATCACTATAGCAATAACTGAGCAGTATAATAATGACTAAAAAATATCACTAGACATGGGCAGTGGAACAAAAACACTCTACCCGCCGTAAAGGGGTTCAATTCAGAGTTCACTGTAGGTTAACCAGATCAATATACACTTGAAGAAGGCCGGGAGCGCAACGACCGAAACGTTGTTATAACATGAATAAAGATAAGGACAATAATCAGAATATAAATAGTGTAAATAATTTTTATTACTTATTCATTCAATATATATATATATATATATATATATATATATATAGTGTGTCACAAATAATTTAAAAAAATTTGGTAGTGGTTTCCTTGCACCAAAACAAGGATAAAAGTCCATATAAACATATGTCCGTAAATTCTTCTTTTTCGAGTTAGTACGTTTAAAGAAAGGTTGCGGTAGATTGCGCTATTTAGACTAGGTTATATTTGTCATTCGTGTACAGTTGTTGTTAGTCTGTCTTTAACGTTTAACGTGCGTAGTAGTGAGTTAACTGTGTTCCGTTCAACAATGGCAGGATATACATATTGTGTAGAGGCGAATGGTAATGGACACGAGGCTGCATGGCTGCACCAGATTGTGTTTCCAGGCCGAGGGCAGCCGAATCACCCAACTTTTGCTGCTGTTTATCCTCGAGTTACTGACACAGAATCAGTGGTAAAATAATCGAGTAAGATCGAGATCCGCCTGACCACGAAGGACACATTCAACATGGCCTTTTAGACATATATTTCTACGGATATTTTACCTTGTTTTGGTGTTAGGAACCTGCCCACAGTTTGTAAAATTATCTCAGATACACCATATATATATATATATATATATATATATATATATATATATATATATATATATATCGAATATATATCGATTTTATTTCAGTGGTATTCGTTGTAGCATAACTGGCAAGTAAAATTAAAAATCAATGCCCAACCAAGTTATTTATATCGCAAAAGCATCGTTGTTGTTACTATGCTATGCTGCATAAGGATTTAGGTTTTACTTCGATTGGTTTTTCTTGGTGATATGCAAAAAAGCTTCATATTTTAAAAATCAGTATATATTACATACTTTTTAACACAGATTTCATAGCGTGATTGATATCTGAAATATTTTCTTTTTTATTAACTTTTTAGATTGTTCTTCTAGATCTGTGTACTTTCAGGTCGTTGGTGATCATAGCTCTCCACAACTTCCAGATTCTTGTAATCCTTAATAACTTACGTGTTTTAGCCATTTCTCGGAAAACCGGCTACGCCATCTACTCGCTCGAGCTCGTCATGTAGTCTGTCCATTGCTTTCATTGGCCCCACATACGTTCAATCTGTGCTGTGAATATCAAAATGTTCAAGTCCTCTTTACTCATTATGTGCCTCATTTAACCGTCTCTTCCTAATGTTAAGCATGTGTCCTTTTTGTTATAATTGTCTATTCGTCGTTGTTCGGTCCATGGTATTCTCAGCATCCTTCAGTAGAACCACATTTCTGTTGCTTCATGTCTCTTCTTCAACTTTGAGTAGATTGTCGAGCATTCATTGCCATAGAGAAGGAGGGATATTACATAAAAGTTCAGTTTTCTTTTCTTCGTTTCTGTTGTTTCAAGTCTCTTCTTCATCTGTGAGGAGATTGTCCAGCATTCACTGCCATATAGGAGGACTTATATTACATAATAGTTCAGTCCTCTTTTCTTTGTATCTCTTGTTTCAAGTCACTTCTTCATCTGTGAGGAGATTGTCCATCATGCACTGCCATATAGGAGGACTGATATTACATAATAGTTCAGTCCTCTTTTCTTTGTATCTCTTGCTTTAAGTCTCTTCTTCATCTGCGAGGAGATTGTCCAGCATTCACTGCCATAGAGAAGGACTGATATTACATGACAGTTCAGTACTCTTTTCTTTATTTCCGTTGCTTCATGCCCCTTCTTTGTCTGCGAGGAAATTGTCCAGGATTCACTGCCATATAGGAAGAAGGATACTACATAACCTTTAAGTATTCTTTTTTTTTTACTCTTTTCTAACGATATCTTTTCATTAGTTAATACTTTTCTCAGCTTTTGCAGGACACTTTTCGCCATCCCAAAGCAACTTCGGATTTCAAGGTCGCATATTCTGTCTTCTGTTTCCAGATATCTAAATATTCGCACATGTTTCATTTCAGTTTCTCTAACCTGTAATGTTCCTGTTGAGCTGTCCCTTCTGTTAACAACCATGCACTCCATGACTTCGGGTGATGACGATAATGGTTCAAGTAGCGTTATCACCTGGGCACTGCCGGTAATCTCAGGTATTCCCAAGATGTTTTACAAGGCAGATATTCCTGGAAAAAGTCACGAGTGTACAAATCACAGAAAGGACAACATGGGCAGTCTCTCGTCACCCGATCATGATGTTCCTGCACTATTCATGCCCATAAAATGAGATCTACAATGCGGAAGCACATAATAGACATAGTGAAATGTTTAAGGTCAGGTAAAGGGCGAGAAAATCTGCAGTACTCAAGAGGATATTTGCTGTCACCCATTTTAATTCCAATATGTTCAGGCTAACACCTCCAATGAATTAAATTCAGAGGTTTTTCCTCGTGTAGCATCGCGACATTTATTATTGTTATTATTATTATTATTATTATTATTATTATTATTGTTATTTGTGTATGTCAGGTAACCTACTTTCTATCATGTAGAGCTGGGTTCAAAGTATGGTCCTTAGTGCTATAGGAGAATTGTCATTTAATTGATAACACTTTTCTTAGTATATGGGGTATACCTAGTAAGGCAACTTTTATGTTGGTGTTACCTAGGACACTCTTATTAAAATTGTCTATTTCCTTTCTCACGAGGCCCAGAACTGCGATTACTACTGGAAGAGTCTCAGTCTTCATTCCCCAAATCCTGTTAATCTAGATTTCCAGGATCTTTGGAAAACTTCGCGAAATTTTTCATGAAGGTGTTTCTCTCAGATGGTACTGCTATGTCAATAAGCATACACTTCCTGAATTTCTTGTCTGGCAGTATCAGGTCTGTTAGATTTTATTTCCCTGCCAGTTTCAATTGGCAGGTCCCAGAGGATAGTTACATAGTTATTTTGGTTAACTGTGTCATATTGTTGGTCATACCATCTCTCAGTGGTTTCGATTTGGTGCTCTTGGTCCCTACCTGAGATATAAAATCAGAAATTTTTTAACTTCATGACATTTTCTACTGAGCATTTGTGTAATAAAAAATACCTGAGATCACTCATGTCTTTTCGATATTTTCATTTTGCAAAATGGTTTCCGCCTCCACTAATTTAAACGATTCCAAAAAAACAAAAACTATATCCAGTATAGTGTCTAAAATAAGAACACCCAACCGAATTATGGGCTGTGTATGCAAATCCATTAAGTAAATGTTCTTCTGAACTAACATTGTTTCTTTTAACAATCAGAGAATTTAATCTGAAATGAAATGAGACACCAAAACATGGAATTTAAACAAACAGCAATGAATAAATGCATTAACAAGACATGTTACATAAAGATAAAGAAAGAAAGAAAGTTGAAGTTGTGAACAGCTCAGTACAATCATCATTTTGTTTCACTGAAATACTTAAATGGCTTCTCTATTGGAGCGAAAGGAGACTTTTCTTTTCGTTTTGAAAGTCAAAGCGAATAGAGGAAGAGGCATTCAAATCTCGTGTCTCCTGTGATTATTGTTAGGGGTGCTAATCAAACAGTCTACAATAATTTTCATTATTATTTTTAAAAATAATTTACTAACATTGTAGTAAAAGGAAACAATATACCGTGAATATTGGGTAATGTGACTGTAGCCATAGGTTTAATTTGCGAAGGTTCACGCGTGTTTAGTGGTAATAATAAATCTCGCGGTGGCGAGATTTCACGGACTAGTCACAATCACATACTAACGAGAATTGAGAAGATACTCAGAAATTTTATACATGAAGAGAAAAAGGGCTTAATATTTTTCGGTCCTTTTTTTCGTTATTTTATTGGAAATTTTTACCAAACAGTTTAAAAGTTGCAGAGTAAAAAAAAAAAAAACCCAAAAAACAAAACCCCCCAAAAAACCCCCAAAAAAACAACAAACAAAAACAAACGGAACAAATATATGAGTTGTATGGCTCTAGATTTCTGTGGCCGAATTGAACAAGGTGCTGTCCATGAGAGTCAAAATATTGGATGCAGGATTTAATCTTGTTAGACGATGCTTTTTCTATTCTTACACCATACATGGTTTTTGAAGTTCTCTTGTATAAAACCAACTGCGCATAGAAAACAACCTCTTCTTACTTTTACTAGAGATCATTTTTCTTCCATTATCTTCCGAGAATATGTGAGCGATGTAATAGATAGCGGCTCGGATTGAGATATCGGAAATCGAATCCGATTCGGCTTCGTTACAATCACTTACGCGCAAATACTCTAAAGAAAAGCATGAATCTGTTGCCTCCTTCCTCAGCTATGGGTTAAATAGTAAGACTTATATCTGGGAAAATTAGCTTTATCTCCCAAAATTGTTAATGCAATATCCACCCGCACAAATAGAATTATTTTTATAATGCAAAATGTTTAGTATCTGTCTATATTTCTGAGATGAGGTATTATGTACACTATTTACATCTCAAGGACATGGCCCATTGGATAAAGTCGTTGGTTAGATCCAGTGACAGGACCCAAAGAGTGTGAGTTCAATACCCGGCTAAGGCAGTGGAAAACTTGGAGAGGGGAATTAACAGGAGATAACTGACAACTGACATCCATTAAACATGGCACATGGAACTAGATCATGCTACCCCAGTGAGCGAAATAAAGGGTTCAGTTCGATATTACAACCACCTGAAGAAGGCCGGGGCGTAACAACGGCCGAAACGTTGTAATAAATATGGCAGCAAAGATGGAGAAAATACTTCGAATAATGTAAATAATGTGCATAATACCTCATCTCAGAAATATAGACAGATACTGAAAGGCCGAAACGTTGTGATAAATATGGCAACAAAGACGAGGACAGTAGTTCGAATAATGTAAATAGTACAAAATGTCTAGGATTTAAATAACCCATGAAGTGTTGATAAGCCGTAGAAAAAACAAGAAATAAGCAAACAAACATAACAAATCGAACATTTATTGGTAGTAAAATTCTCGTTTAAAGATATAATTGGGTTTCAGTCAATAAAAAGGGTTTAACCGTTTTCTCTTTGTTATAAAAGATTTGACCTTGCACTATAGAATTAGAATTGCACTGGAAAAAAAATGAAGTCAGTTACCATGTGAGTTAGTATAAAAGCAAGGAATTACACAAATTTTTCTGATATTTTTTAAATATAAAAAATGAAGACATTAATTATCAAGAACAAATTCTCTCAACTGCACAGAGGGTGAACTCTTCGTAAAGCAAATCATACGCTGGAATAAGTTTACAAAATAGGAAAAATCAAATAAAGTAATTTATGCTCAATATCCAACAAAGCATTTTTATAGCAAGATGACAACAATGCATTTTTATAAGATAAGCAATACATTTTCATAGTAAGATTACCATATATACATTTTTGTAGTAAAATGATCAACAATATATTTGTATAATAAAATGAACAACAATCCATTTTCATAAGAAGATGACCACCAATAGATTTTTATAGTAAAATGACCAAAAATATATTTTCATATAAAGATGACCAACAATCAATTTTCATAAGAAGATGACTATCAATAGATTTTTTTTATAGTAAAATGACCAACAGTACATTTTTATAGCAAAATGAGCAACATTTTCATAGTAAGAAGACCAATAAGCAATTTTCCTAGGAAGATGACCAACAATTGATTTTTATAATAAAATGACCAACAATACATTTTCATAGTAAGATGACCAACAATCAATTTTCATAAGAAGATGACCATCAATAGATTTATTATAGTAAAATGGCCAACAATACATTTTCATAGTAAGATGACCAACAATAAATTTTTATAGTAAAATGACTAACAATGAATTTTTATAGTAAAGCGATCAATAATAAATTATCATAGAAAAACCACAAACGATATATATTGTAGTAAAATGTCCGACGGTAAATTTTCATTGAAAAATGACCAAAAATAACTTTTTATAATAACATTACCAAGAATTTGTTTTTCATTAGTATTTCATAAATCTCTTTTTTCAGCAATTTAAAAACAATATTTCTGCGATCAGTTAAAAAATGAACTGAACTGAAAAATCCTTCTACGAAATACAATGTTAGAAATGATAGCAATACTATTTTCACAATTGTCCATAACTTAGATATTGAGCATAAATTTTCATCAAAAATCCTCTACCTTTCCAAGAGCCAGATCAGGCTTAAAACAGATCTGCTGCAGCCCTGTTTTCACTTTCTTGTCTCGATAGAGTCCAAAAGCGTTTCCGAGTCTTCTTGTGGGTGACAAACTATTTTCCACCTATCAACCTCTCACTCAAAAGCGCGAGCTGGCAAGCCTCTCATGGCCCTATCGCTACACTCCTTGCTTTAGGCAGTTCGAACCTTCTCGACTAGTATCCGCCATTCTATTAGGTTGGTGCAAAAATAATGACGTAATAATGTCGTTTTTGACGTATTTTTTACGTCAAAAAACGACATCATTACGTCATTATTTTTGCACCAACCTAATACTTACATAGATGCTAAGCACCTACACTTCTTCCGTATTTCATCGGTAAATTCAATTTGAGCAGCTTCTTTCCGCGAAGCACGGCTCTGTGGAAATGTTACCCAAGAGGATGTTTCCCTGATTACAACAATCTTAACCTGTTTAAGCCTAGGGTTAACCATTATCGTCCCTTCCTATCTGCATAAATTTCATCTTAATGTAATCCTCTGCTCCAGGCCTTGTACAAAGTGAACATTACTGTAAAAAATAGAAGCCCTAAGTACCACAGACAGGAAATTACTAGAAAACCTAGAAAAAGTAATGAAGGAAAGACAGAAGAAAGGACTAAGCAACAATTGAAAAAAGTCAGGATGCATGGTTGTTAATAAACGCAACAGCAAAACATGCAAATTACAAATTGGAGATGCCAAAGTGAAACTCGTGCAACTATTTAGATATCCGGGAAGCGTAAGAATAGAGGACGGAAACTGTGACACTGAGATCCGAAGGCCCCGTTGGGATAGCGAAAGATGCCTTCTAAAAGCAAAGTATTAAGTAAAAGAAAAATACAGTTAGAAAATATGAAATAAAGCACTGAAATGTTATATAATATCAGAACTCCCCTATGGTAGTGAATGCTGGACAGTCTCCCCAGAGATGAAGAAGAAACTTGAAGCAAAAGATATATGGTTCTACAGCAGGATGTTGAGAATACCATGGACTGAACATATGAGCAATGACGAAGTTCTAGAGATAAAGGTAACAAAAACGACGCATACTTAAAATCAGGAAGAGAGAGTCCAAATTTCTGTGGTTCATAAAACGGCCTTGGAAAATTGGATACTCACAGGACAGATTGAAGTGCCAATAAGTAGAATGTTACTCTATGGGGATTTTGTCAAGGCATTTTCTGTCCTTTGTTGCTTTTAATAAAGTGTCTCGTTTTGCTATCTCTCCCCTAATCCCTGTTCTGTCATTCTTTTATAAAATGCTCCCTTTTCTCCCCATCTCACGCTCAATACACTCTGTGAGGTTCGAACTTTTCCAGAACTCATTCCTCATTCCTTAGGGCATATCCTTTGAAAATGCAATTGATTCTTTCTTATGCAAAGTATAAGTTTCTTTTCTTTCTTTCCATTTGCAATTTCACATGTGTTTGGTCTATAGTATTCTCAGGAAATTTCTATAGAACCATAATTCTGATGTCTCATCTTCATTTCTGAGGAGATTGGCCAGCATTTCCTGTGAGATGGGAGGAATAATATTCCATAACGGTCCAGCACACTTTTATTTGTTTCCAATTAAATTTTTATTTTGCTTAATACTTTGTTTAAGTTTTGGAAGGCATCTTTCTCTATCCCAATGCAATTACGTTGTCCCATTTTTTTGTTTGGTTTGGGTTTTTTAATGCCCACAAGATTTTTATTGCTGCTAATATTTATTTTCAAAAATGTATTGCAGGTAATTTTTTTAAAATGTATAGCTGGTAATATTTTTTTTAAAAAAATGTATTGCTGGTAATATATTTATTTCGAAAATGTATTGCTGGTAATAATTTTTCTTCAAAAATTTATTGCTCATAATGATTTTTACAAAACTGTATTGCTGGTATTAAAATCCATTTTTTACACTTTCATATTGTTTTGACCCCAGTTTGAGGGATAATTATTTAGTCATAGCTGGGATACTAACAGGTGCTACCAACCCAGGGTCAAGGAGGACCTGGGAACACCAGCAATCATGAAGTGGTTCCACGGTCCTCAAAACCTCCTGATTAGAGGCCTTGCTGTTGGGCGTAGTTTATCGTCTTAGCCAGGACGTGGAAGTAGTTTATCATTTTATCCAGGACGCGGATGTAGTTTATCGTGTTACGCAGGACGCGGATGTAGTTTATCGTCTTACGCAGGACGCGGATGTAGTTTATCGTCTTACTCAGGACGCGGATGTAGTTTATCGTCTTACGCAGGACGCGGATGTAGTTTATCGTCTTACCCAGGACGCGGATGTAGTTTATCGTCTTAACCAGGACACGGATGTAGTTTATCGTCTTAGGCAGGATACGGATATAGTTTATTTTGTACTTGTTTAATATTGCTTTTTCAAATTTGTAATTTATATGTTGAGCTTTTTCTGGTGATGATAAACATACTGTGTCTCCTTATAATTGATGTTTATTCCTTTTGTTCATGTTTTCCTCATCTATCTTCTGTCGGAGTTTCTGTATTTTCCTTTCTTTGTCCTCTATCAACTCTGTGTCATTTGCATATCTAATGTTGCTAAGATTTCTTAGATTAGAAACTGAAATGAAATTGATATCAAAATAAAGTAAGGTTATTTCTTTACAAGTGCATGTATATTTTTCAACGGAGTCACTCACGGCCATTATACACCCTTGTGCAAATTAATTAAAACAAGCGCTTTAGTTTCCTTTCTTTCACCATACGGTCAATTTTAGACCCAGTGGAATGAGAGTGTGTTATTGATTTCTATTTTTTCCTCAGATAAGCTCATTTACAGTGGTGTGCCGTAATTTGAATCTATTTTCGGCGTGTATGATGATATTTTTTTGACCTTGAAAAAAACTTTCGTTATCCGTGATTGCATCAGATTTTCAACACGCCTAGACGTATTGTCTCGACTGTTGATTAGTTTTCCTACAGCAATTGTCTGCGATGAACGTTACTCGTAGCACTGCACGAATACAGTGGAAAGCCTTAATATTGACCAAAAGAAAGTCCTATAGATTGACCTCAAAGCACTCCTGATTTAAATCCAATCGAGAATCTGCAAGGAACAACTTCGTAGAATGGACATACGAAGTACTAACACGTGCATTAGGTCATTGTTTCATTGGAAAAATAGGAAAAAAAAGTAAATAATAACGGAATTATTCGTTTTGTTTCAATTTATTTGTAAAAGGGTGGCCATTTTCCTAAGCGTTCTCTTCACCTGCAGATTCTCCCTGTAAACAATATTTCTGATTAACTTTTGATCGGGTTGCGTTCAGCCACTTCAGATTCGGCAATCGATAAACAATTATATCCTGACAATTCCTTTTCCTTTCCCAGTTCGGGGACAATCAGCAATCGAAAGGTTCCAAATCGTGAAACAATTGAGAATTTCCCCTTGTATACCGTTTGTTGTCTGTAATGCAGCCGTGCGTTGTTGTGAAGAAGGTTCCCCTTTCAACTTCTATTCGACGGATATGCCGTTTGAGAGCGCGCAGGGTTTCCTTGATTTCATGCGCCTATGAATTTCCATTGTGGAGCAAACGTATCACAAATCCTATGCTTGGTCGCTTGATGCGTAAGGGAACATTATTCCGAAATGCCACCACACAGCTAACTAACACCAAGAACATTTGAAAGGAATTTTACATACGAATGAATCCATGTTTAGACATTTTTCTTTGGTCACTACCAGTAATATCACAAAGTGTTACGATAATAAATAAAAGCATTTATTTCAAGTTTTATTTTTCGAATGTTTTGTTGTATTTAACTCACGTTTTTACAGTTTTCATCTTTCATGAGTCGTGACGCTTCATTACGCGGCCGATCATGGTTCTCCACAACCTCCCGTCCTTTGTATCTGTTTGTAAGATTTATCGTTTAGCTATCACTATTTTCTGTCGTTCCTTTACGCAAGTTTGTTTGGTATCTTAAACTCAACTCTCCATTGTACCTCTTGAATTAAATACATCCTGTGAGTGTCAGATTTGCTTAGCTTTCTTTCCTCGTTATTTTCCCGAGAAATTTCAACTATCTTTTCCTGATCCGATGTACAAAATAGGCCCCATTTTTGTTTCCATATTCCCTAAAATTTCGTCGTTGTTTACCTATCAGCATAAACAGTTCCTTGGTTTTCATTTTATCAGGGGATTTTGCAAATTCCGGTAAACCTAGGAATAAACCCTGTTGCATTTGTAGTGACCAACGTTTCACCGTAATATAGTAAAGTCCCTTCATCAGAAATTCCTTGCAAATAAGCCCCTCATGTCTACTTTTTACAAAGCTCAGACATATTTTTCCAAATCAACGAAACGTATTAAATGATACTGTAAGAGGGCGTCAGATGTTTTCCATAATTAGAAATGCGATGTGGTTGTAGATCATACTTATCAATTAACACACACACAGACACGCATATATATATATATATATATATATATATATATATATATATATATATATTCATCCAAAGGCAGACTGTTTCACTGTATCACAGTTCATCAGTGTGGCTAGACATGCGATTGCTTCAAGTCAGGATGCATCAATTGGATTCTGTCATACTTAGGCTAACATATATATATATATATATATATATATATATATATATATATATATGTATATATATATATATATATATATATATATATATATATATATATATATATATAATATAATATATATAATAATTCTCGAAGCTATATACATAAAACAGTTGAAACCTAACCTGAACTAAATAAACACCTAAATCTCCACAAACATTCTTAAATGCCTATAATTGATAACAGAAGCCATTGGTTTATACCAATGGCATCCTATACTTAATACTTTTCGTTTTCACTCTCGCGTGGTGATGTGTGACTTCACGAGCTGCGTCGAGATTTTCGCTTCCGCGTCTCGTATATCCGATTTTGTAGTTACTTTGAAATTTTTCAAACAGCAAGGGCGGACCATCATTGTGGTTTCTTCTGTGTGTTGTTCGATTTATTGAAATTGTCATCTTTGATAATGGTTTATGCAAGCCGAAAGTTTAGATTGGATTTAAACATGTATAAATATAGTGTTTTCCTTTCGTCTTTCAACGATAATGTTATTAAGCTTATCAGACAATATGAAAAGAAACTTACTTAAAATAAATAGACAAAACTTGTCTATTTTATTTAATGAAACATGCATTAATATATATATATATATATATATATATATATATATATATATAGGCCGGTTGCTAAAATTTGAAGAATAAAAAGCCAACAAAATGATAATAATATGGGTAATAATAACATTGATGGTATTTATTATATATTAGTCTTTTGACTTAATTTCGTAAATATGATATATATATATATATATATATATATATATATATATATATATATATATATATATATATATATATATATATATATAAGAAATTGAAAATTCAACTGGAGTCTAAGAATATTTATTTAGACTAAAGTTACCGGTTTCACATTTAAATTGAGATGGCGTGATGTCTGTTTATTCCATGCTATGTCTCGCACCTAACATGGCTTGCAGATTTCTTTCTATTTTATGCAAAAAAAGTGGCTTTGTCTGCTATCCTTTTGATATATCTTTTAATAGAAATCAATTTTAAAACGGAGATGAATAGTAAAGAGACAAACATTACTTGAATATACGAAAGATATGCAGCTGTAGAAAGTTATGTTCGTGAATTTTCTATTAGCTTTTATTTTTTTTCCCGCACAGATTTATAATTATGTTTTATTTGTGAAATTTTACAGTTTCTTTTCGTTTATAATAATTTGTTTCCTTTTCTTAGCTTCACCAAAACTAATATTTAATCGAGGTTATAGTCGTCTGCTTTCATTTCATTTTGATGTCTTTTTACAGACGACACATTAGTGTCTTTTGTTCTTATTCATGTCAGGAATTTATTTGAAGTGGATCATTTTGGTAACCAATATTTTTCGGACATAATACTTTTTATTTGCTTCAATTTCTTACGCAAATTATTTCTATTGTTGCATAATTTACTTCCATTTTTCCATTTTTTTGTTTTTTATCACAACCATCCCGCCATTAAAATGTCTCTGCCTGTTACTTAATTTAATCTAATTTTTCAAGATAAAAAATTTTGGAGAAAGCGTGATGACGTGGAGTTTCAATTTTTAAAAATTCTATACCGTCTTTTTTGTAGGTTGACGCCATGTATGTAACTTATGGCGTTTGTATTTTTGCTCATTTCTTGAAATCTTGCCCATTTAAAGAAAGAGCTTTTCAGTATCCTAGTTTTGATCTATCTTAGGCCGTCCTGGGTAAGACGATAAACTACATCCGCGTCCTGGGTATGACGATAAACTACGTCCAACAGCGAGGCCTCTGATCAGGAGGTTTTGTGGAAACCACTTCTTAATTGCTGGTGTTCCCAGGTCCATCCTGACCCGGGGTGGTAGCACCTGTTAGGGTCCCAGCTATGGGCAAATAGTTAACCCCCAAACTCGGATCAAAACACTGTTAAAGTGTAAAAATAGGTTTAAATACTAGAAATACTTTGTATAAAAATAATATTACCAGCAATACATTTTTGAAAAAAAAAATACCAGCGAAGAAAAATTCTTACCAGAAATAAACTTTTAAAGGAAAAATATTACCAACAATGAAAATTTTATCGGCATTAAATAATCCATTGAGGTTGATATGTTGTAAAACAAACTAAACTATACCAAATCTATCTTAGGTCGTTATAAGTAAAGTGAACTGAACATTACGAAAAAAAAAAGGGTAACCAGTTTATGTACAGTGATCACAACAGAAAATTGTCATACGGGACAATATCCTAGAGAATTAAGGTGCTGGTTCGTGAATTTGGTAACATAATAATTGTGAGTTCAATCTCTTTACTGTGCAGTATACACTTGGACTCAGTGGAAAAGGGTGAGCAATAACTGAGCAGTATTAAAATTAAGAACTAGGCGCGATATGGGCAGTTGGATGAGAACAGTCTAATCCTAAATAAAGTGTTCAGTTCGAAATTTCCAGTAAGTTACTGATATAATGGAATATGCATACACCTGTGTTTCCCCCCCTCACTGGAATATGATTGGCTGGTGCCCGTCATAAATACCGACGGACGTGTAGGTGAGTCATGAGCCTTAGTCTGAGAGCTAAGTCTATAACGACGCCCATTGGACTACGCCATTGATCTACACTTCTTACCTGCGACTACGACGCGTAGCAGTCGATTACTGCTACCGTATTCTACTTGGTTATAGTAGCCAAAACCACATAGCTACTTCGTTGAAATGTGTTTTATGGTATATTGACAAGTTGCTTTTCAGCTTGTCTTTGTATTCATAAACGCAGAAAAGATCTCTACTGGCATAAGCCTATAAATCCTTTAATAATATATAGAAACAAAATAGGTTGTAATTTTAAATTTAAAAAATATGCTATCTTAATAAAAAAAAACAACAAATTATTACATAGAAATATCTTGAAGGAATATTGATTTTTCCAACATCTCCTTCAGGAATAAATTACAGAGACAAACGTATTGCAACTGCGATAAAAAATTTAGATCCCAATTCTCGAGGCCTTCTATCTCAAAATCAACCAATCAACACTCAGCAAAATTTCTTACAAATATAGCAACAACATATTAAAGTGCATATAACATTTAAGGCCATTTAACATTTCTACCAATTTCCGGTCAGTTCCCTTATATTGGAACGCTTGTTTTGCAAAAAAAAAAAAACACATAATTACAAGGGATAAATTTAGAATTCTAAAATAATTATAACAGTGTTTTAAAAATCATCAAAATGAAATGCAGATTTTTGTTGCACTTAAAATAAGTTTGTCTTTGTCATTTACCCCTGAAGATGATCTTAGTAAATGTCGAAAGTAGTTAATTTAAAAGAAAACTACAGCGCTTTCCTTGATTGATTGAATCTTGACATTAAGAAGCTGATTAGATAACTCATATGTTTGCTTCAATTTTGGATGTAAATAAAGGCAAAAATTGTCCAAAATTTGGATATTTTTTCATTAAGCTGCTCCTTGATCTAAGCTTTCAACTCACATGAGCCATCTTCAGAGTGGTTATATGGATATATATTTTAATAAAGATATTCACCATTGAAGATAATATTTTGCTATGTGTACAGAGAAGATATGAGCCGAAAGCTTAGAAAAACTTAAAAAAATATCCAAATGTTGGACAATTTTTGCCATTATTTTCACCAGAAATTAAAGCAAACATATGAAATTTAGAACGGCTCATGATCAGACATAACAGGTATTCGTTGTCTGTTATATATTTATGATATAGGTTTGAATAATGATCTGCTGTCCCAATACACTATATATATATATATATATATATATATATATATATATCCAAGTATACGGAATAAATTTCAATAGTCAAAAAATAGTGTTCTTAAAAGAGTGCTTAATTCAGTAGAACAAATATAATTTATTCGAAAATTATAGCATAAATATGTTATATAATCATTACAAAAATAGCCATTTTGTTTCAACAATTCTGGTGTCTTATCACGTGATGGTGTTGATCTCATGATAAGACATAATATATATATAACGTCAGCACTTGATAAGACACCGAGGGTGTTGAAACAAAATGGCTATTTTTGTAGTGATTTTATAACATATTTATGTTATAATTTTTTTTTTAAATAAATATATATATATATATATATATATATATATATATATATATATATATATATATATATATATATATGCAATTTTGTGATACTATCACATGTAAATATAGACGTACTTTGATAAGAAACTGTTATGAAAACCTTTTAACCTTTTCCTGGCCTTTACGAAACTTGTTCTTAGCCCCAAGGTAAACCATTAAAAGTTAAACACATTTCATTTATGAAGATTTCCCGTTCATCTTCCAGTCAGTCTTCAACAATTCTATAATTCCAATGGCCAGCCGAATGTTGATTCTCATGCTTTCTTGTCGCAGATAAAGATAAAAAAAGTTTGTGAGCGTATGACGCGTAAAAAAAGTAATCTTTAAAAGCGAAATATTTTCTGACAGTCACAACCGATGCGCTGATAAATCGGTACACAGGAAATATTTGTTATTGCAGGCGATGTATTCATGATGTATATTTTTCCTGTTCCTTAAAAAATAATCTTGTGGTTGAATTTATGGCGTCTCGAAACTGGCAACGCCCTAAGTTGTCTCTCTATTTTATTTTCTCACAAAGGAAATATCTCTAAAAGGAAATGCATTTCTTAGATTAGATTCCATGATAGGAACTGTTGTAAAAACTGAATCATCGCAACGCAACGTGATTTCACATAAAATATGAAACCAATAGCTTAAATTCAGCCATATTGTTCAATTTCATACCTTGTTTGTTTTGTTTTTATTCCTACGGGATGTCAAGCTCCATCCTCACGAGAAATTCTTGTGACAGATAGCATTGGTTTACATTGTATTTGTGGCATTCTTAAATGGTCTGTTTGTTTGACGGCATATCAACAAATCCTTATGGGTCATTTAATGTTGAAATTTAATTTTCTTGGGAGCTTTTTTTTGTACTATTAATATATATTACTTTTATAGTGTTTGATCCCAGTTTGGAGATTGACTATTTGCCCATAGCTCGGACCCTAACGAGTGCTGCCACCCCGAGCATTCGTAAAGTGGTCTGACGTAAATCAAAGATCTCAAATGATGAATGAACATTTTTCGGGTCACTGGCCTTCTAGCACAGCGGGCTTGACTGCTAGTTATACTTTTTTAATCAATTTACCTTGAGCAAGGTAATAATGCCACTAGGGCGCAAAAGGCTGCTGGATATGAAAGATAATGAAAAGAATTTAGAAGGAACCAGAAATCCTGTTCTAAACAGGAAACAAGGGATAAACCTCCACTCCTGTTCAAAAGACCAAAGAGAAGTGTGAAGCGGACGATAAGATAAGTGATACCACGTAACAGCCAGAGCTCCCCGTTGGAATCAATAGCCAAATGACCGTGACAAACGTGAGCCTTCAAGCTGGTGGGCATCGAATGTAGTTTCATGTGGAGAGGGATGGGCTCCGCCAGATCTACTAACCCGTGGCACAACGTATAAATGAATACCTCTTAGCTTTTAATCCAGATATACGGAGGGAAGTGATCAGTATATATTGGAGGAAAAATGTATGATAAAGTGGAAAAAAAGTTCGACGTTATTTTGTTTGTTACAAATTTACCGAATATAAAACATAGTTTTCTTATTAATTTTCATAATCCTGCTTTAGTCCTCTTGGATTTCGAAAATAGATTTTTGTATTGGGGCTCAATATAAAATGTATATAATGTTAAAGTTATGTAAAATATTGTCGTACTACATAAAAAAAATAACAAAACAAGCAATCTCCGTTACTATGTACACGGTTATTGAAAAGTAACTCCCTATTTTATGTATAATGTTTTCCAGTCTGTTGTATGTCCTCATCTGTGTACCTGTCTTTAAGAAATTTGACGATCCTTCTGACCCATCTAACTATCAGTCTCCTACCAGTCTTCGGCAAAGTCTTTGAAGCTTTAATCAACGCCGAAGTGATTAACCACCTTATATCTCATGATCTGCTCTCTGACAAGCAATATGGTTTCCGCTTTGCCCGATCTACCGCTGAGGTGCTCACGGCCATAACTGAATTTGTTTACCAAACACTTCACAATAACAGAGAAGCTCGAGCTGTAACTCTAGATATCTCTTGGTATCGTTTGATAGGATTTGGCATACAAAGCTTTTTCGTAAGCTTCAGGGATACGGAATTTAAGGACGGTTATTTGATTTAATATAATCATTCTTGTCAAACCGTATAATGAATGTCGTCCTAAACGGATTCTCTTCCAGTTCTTTTCTCACGAACGCAGGTGTTCCAAAGGCTCTGTCCTGGGCCCTACACTATTTTTGATCTTCATTAACTATCTTCCCGTTGTCATAGTTCCCAAGTAGGTATCTATGCAAACGACATTACTATTTATCCCTGTTTCAGTAGCAAATCTGGTATTGCTGACAAAACTAACCTGGCTATTGGTTTCGAAAAGGACCTCCAATGTGCGGTTGAGTTATGAATAAAATGGCTACCAAACTTTAATGCTTCAAAAAAAAAAGTGCTCTCTTTTACCCATCACAGAGAACCCTCCCTGTCCCGGGTTAGAAAGTCTGATTCTCAACTCAACGATAGCGTCTCTCTGCGACTACTTGGTCTCACACTATTCGCTGACCTGAGATGGAACAAATACATTGAATCAATAGCTTCATCTAATGCAAGAAAAGTTGGCTCTGTGTCGCTCCAGAAAGTATTTTCTCGCCTGAGTTCATCCTTTAAATCTATAAATCAACTATTCGCGCTTGTATGGAATACTGATGCGATATATGGTCTGGAGCACCTGCTGTTCGTCTCAAGGTCCTTGACAAAATCCAGACACGGATATGCAATGTGATTGGTCCCGATCTGGTATCTCATCTACAGTCGCATTCTCACAGACGTGCCGTTGCCTCCCCCTGTTTTTTCTACAAATACTTTCACAGAAACTATTCCGACGAGATACTTTCGCTGGTTCACAAACTGTATGAATTTAAGCATGTTACTAAGTTGTCATCTCAGTCCCACCATTTGATTGTCGAAATTGTTAAATGTAGCAATCTCTTCTACTTCAATAGCTTCATGTCTCGCATTTTCCGTTTTTAGTACCCCCCTCCTCCTACTTGATTTCCTAATTATTATAATCTTCAATTATTCAAATGCAATGTCAATCGACATCATCAGGTGCTCTGAGCTAATTCCCTGCCCTTCTCTTTATCCTTTCCTCTATTCCGCCTCTTTACTCTTGCTCCCACTCTCTGTAATCTCTTGCGTGCTAGTGGCACTCCCGCCTTGCTTAGGGTCAAATGCATAAAAAATAACTTCTTCCGTTTTGTAAAAATTATAGTTAGACGAGAAAAGCCATCGTACTTGAAATAGGGAGTTATTTTTCAATCACCCTGTACATTAAATCATAGCTTGAAATGAAGATATAATTATTCACTGAAATGAAAATTATAATAAATTTGTTGTATAACATATGTTTTAAATTGGAGTTGTATTAGGGCAGCGGATCATTATTCAAAAATATATTGTTAAATATAACAGTCAACCAATGTCTAATATGTTTGATCATGAGTCGTTCTAAGCTTCGTATCGTGGATTTAGTTTCGGGAGAAAATAAAAATAAAAAATGTCCAACATTTGTGTATATATATATATATTTGTATATACATTTGTGTATATATATATATATATATATATATATATATATATATATATATATATATATATATATATATATATATATATATTTACTTATATATATATATATATATATATATATATATATATATATATATAAATATACTAGCATCATGGCCCGGCGTTGCCGGTGCTTGATTCAAAAATCGTACGACTCATACAGCAATTGCTATCACTTGACTTAAAATATTTTTGCCCTTCCTTTAAAGGAGTGCCCTTTTCCGTGCTGATGTTGCTACATGCCTTACTTCTTGCCTATCTCACACTGCGAATTTTTTCTAAGCTCTATACTAAACATTAAATCTATTACAAAAAAAGAACTAAACCAAATGAACACAAAACCATCAGCTTTAAAAAACGACTCGTAGCTGGAAAAACCGAATGAAAAAAATGTTACCAACAAATACTTTTTCACACCCAACCCAGTTCTGCGGAATCAGAATCAACATTGAGTTTAAGCAAGTGAATGAGCCAATTGGAGTAAAGTACCATGCAGATTTAAATTTTTCCCACTTGTGACGAATGCAGCTATCGATTTTTTTGCATGCTGAATAAGATTCGTCTAAGTCAGACGTTGGCTCTCACGATGGCCAACAGAATCTTCCTGCCTATTCGTGGCAGCCAGCTATAGGCTCTCACTCTGGCCAGAAGAAAATGTCGGAAAACTACATGAAAACTGCCGTAGAAGCATGAAAAAATCGATTATTTCCATATCGATGGGAGATGGGAAATGCCAAGTCGGTCTTGGCCTTTCCACTAACTTGGAGTATGCGCATGTAAATTTTGTTGCAAATCAGTCAAAAATTGCGGCCGTGCATTCGTTACACACACACACACACACAGATCCTGCTATATATATATATATATATATATATATATATATATATATATATATATATATATATATATATTAGTTTGTAACCCTGGGTTTTACGCTATTGCGACCATCATACAACCTGATATATATATATATATATATATATATATATATATATATATATATATATATATATGAACTGCCTACATTTCGCAGGATATTTTCATTAAGGTTTCGTTAAATAATTTAGACATTCTCTGTCTACTTATTCTCGATCCTTTCATATTCACAGATAACCTTTTATGTACGGTTATTAAAAGACGAGAGGAAAACATCGTGCTGGCTCATATTTTATTTATTTCTGAGTACTTTCGACATAGCATGTTATCATCAGGATATTGTTAATTATAGAGTAAGTATTTAGTGTTCATAGTTGTGAAGGAACGCGTCATGGCTTAGATGATGGACACTGTTTAAAGGGAGGTAACTAGGTATTCAGTAGTAAATTTCCGGAATTGAGTAGGTGTTAGATAAAGGAAAAATATGAATGACAATCGCTAGAATTTAAAGACAATCTATTGCACACATTTTAGAATGTTTGTGAAGTATTCGTAATTTTATTGAGGTTTGGTTTCAATATTTTTAATATAAATAGCTTCGAGAATTTTTTATATAAATAGCTTCGAGAACCTAATAATGAAAGCATAGCCTCACTCGCGTTGAAAACCTATTTACTAATGTCCCTGTTAGTGAAACTATTGAGATCATTATAAATATAATATACCATAATCCATCTATACCCACCCTTAAAATTAGGCTAAATATATTACGAAAACTACTGCTAACCTGGACTTCTGAAGTCACATTCTGTGATCATAACAACAACATATTTATACAACGTGATGGCGTCTCCATGGGTTCAGCACTCGACCCAAACTTTAGCAACATCTATATGTCTAACCTCGAAAATAACATTTTTTAAAAAATTCCCTCCATCTACCGTAGTTACGTAGACGATATCTCCATTTATTAGGCAAAAATTATGAAGAAATAAGTAAACTTCAAAAACTTTTTCCAAGACAACTCCATCCTTAACTTTATATATGAACTTAATACTAGTAAAAAAATTCCCTTTTTCGATATACTGATTAACACCAATTATAAAAAATAAAAAATAAAAACTACCAGCATAAATTCCTGTAGTTTTAAATATAAAAGCAAAGTCCAAATTATAGCTCAAAAAATAGTCCAAAAAATAGCTATTTTAAAAAAAAGCTAGAAGAAACCTCAACAGAAAGCATTGTACGGCCGTTTCGTCCTATATTTGGGACTCATTAGCAGTGCGTATACAAACGGTTACGATAGGAGGCAACCGTCATACAAACTGTACCAACAGTTTTCGGTGACGAAAAGGTAACGAATTAGACTCAATATAGCGCCGCTCGGTCACAAATTCGTTACTTCTTCGTCACCGTTTAACGCATAGGACGAAACGCCCGTGCAGTGCTTTCTGCATTCTGCTGAGGTTCTCTTCTAGACTCGATGAAATATTTATAGACGGTTAAGCTACCCTACGACAGTGGAAAATGACTCAAGCCGAGATATCATGTAAAGACGAATAACATTGCAGATTCTTCTTTGAATTTTATCAATGTAAAGTAGATAGGTTGGTTAATAAAACAAGGACAGACGAAAGGTTTATATATATATATATATAAATTCGCTTGAGGATGAAATGAAAGTGATGTCTTTAATTTAAGTACAAAATTAAATTAGGGGCTTTTAGCTTCCATTTTTGAAACATGGTTAGAACTGTGTAGCGATAAACCATATTTAAAGTCTATTAACTTATAATATATATATATATATATATATATATATATATATATATATATATATATATGTATATGAATAAGCAAAATTTATATGGCATTTTTAAAATTTATATGGCATTTAAAAAAGAACAACGGCTTTCGTCGCAGCCTTATCAAGTTTATTTTCTGGGATATAAACAATATATAAGCGTTTAAATTAAATTAAAATAACGAATGGAAGGAAAAAATATGAATTTCAAGAAAACTAGAATCCAATAACATTCAGACCCAGTAAGCATTCCCTCTGTTTACAAAGGTGATTTCTTACGGGATCTGATATACAAGGACTCTACAACCTTGAGGTGAAGTGTGGACTGGGACCTCGATAAAATCGAAAAACAGTCACCACTAAAATCAAACAAGGAAATTTTTTACAAAGGATGCCGACAAATCCCCGACTGAAGCCACTTTTCAAAAATTTACCAAATGAATAAAGATGAGGGTAGATTTTTCAATCTCTTTTTGGTTAACCCGACGACCTTTCACCAGCTTATGCTGAACTTTATTCTGTTTAATAAACCCATTTTTGGGATTTAATTATGTTGAACAAGAAGGTACTGGATTAGTTTTTCCATTAAAGCTTTCTGAGGAAGAAAGGAAAAATTATCTATTTACATACCTGTTGGCGCAAGTCTCTTCATCTATGAGGAGTTTGTCCAACATTCACTGACGTATAGGAAGACTTGTATTACATATAAGTCCTCTGCCCTGTTCATTGTTTCTAACGAAATGTTTCTGTTTCTTTATACTTTGCTTAGCTTTTGGAAGGCATATTTCGCTATACCGTTGTTATTTACCATATATACAATATCCTTTTCTTATAAATTTTTTTAAAACTGTGAACACGAAATAAAATTTCTGCAGAAAAGTTTAGATGTTTTAGCAGAATGTTAACCCCTTATCGGTTATCTCCTGCCTAAAAGTGATTCACCTGCAAATGGCTGATTACAATCATCACCATTCATAATTTCACCCGCTTCAATACAATCATTTTTTTCTAATCTCATTTCATACCTGAGTATTGGCAATTACACCGTGTCAGTTTTTTCTGATGTAATCACACTTGGGTCGCTCATCAATATTCAAGTGCACTTAGTTTTCTACTAATACGAAGTGGGATGATTATGTTGAATCATTTCTTAGATCTGCGAGGAACGTTCATTCACTGAGTCGGGCTAGATAATTTTCTCCATGAAAATCAATTTTACACATTTATAAACTTAACTTTTGTTGCCATATCCGGTTTGAAGTTATGTCTAGGTATCACGACACAAAATGCACTGAGGGTACTGTAAATTTATTGCCCCTAATCTGTCATCTAGTCTTTAGTAATATTCACACCACCATGAAAGTATTTTTGAAAAAAGCCGGGAAAGCTGAGCTACGGCTGGAAAAATAACTAAATTTGAGATGTCACATCAAGATCAATAACATTTCAAATTCTTCTTTGGATTTTATCAGGAATCTCTAAATATATAGCAGAAACACTAGATCAGATGTGGCAGCAATATTCAATGAATGGACGAATAGTAGACTTATATATATGTAAGATAGATTCTTCTCTGGATTTTATCAAGAATCTCTAAATATATAGCAGAAGCACCAGACCAGATGTGGAAGCAATATTCAATGCATGGATGAATGGTAGACTTATAAATATGTAAGATAGAGTCTTCTTTGGATTTTATCAAGAATCTGTAAATATATAGCAGAAGCAACAGATCAGATGTGGTAGCAATATTCAATGCATGGATGAATGGTAGACTTATAAATATGTAAGATAGATTCTTCTTTGGATTTTATCCAGAATCTCTAAATATATAGCAGGAACACCAGATCGGATGTAGCAGCAATATTCAAAGCAAGGAGGAATGGTAGACTTATAAATAATTAATAATTACACTGATTTACTTTTCACGGATTATCAACCGTTTTAATGTTATTTAAAGCTTCTCTGTCTTTTATAAAAATATTTCTATGTCAGTTATCTTCTTGAGCTGTCCTCTTTTCGTACTTCGACTGCATGAATTTGAGTAAGCTGTTCGATTTTTATTGACTTATAAGAAATCCCAGCAGACATTAGCAAGATTTGGCTATATATTTAGGGATGGGCGATTTTAGGCGTCATTCTCGGTCTTGAAACCCAGCCCAAATACCTACTCATTTCTGAGACATTGTCAATCGTTTAGCCAACGAGAATGATAGTTCCAATGGTGTAAATAATGTAACGACTAATGCATCATTTTAGAAACGTTAGCAATAAAAGAATCATAATAATTACTTCTTTCAAATTTCAAATTTTAATTATAAAAACCAAAGTAAGGACAATAATACGAGATGTGTAAATTGTGCAAATGATTCTACACCTAATCTAGAAAGGTCAGAAAATGGCAACCTTGATTAGAATTGTATTCGGAATAAATGTTTAATAGGTAGAGTGTAGATTCATCAATATGTGTCTATATTTCTGATATGAGGTATTGTAATTATTTACATTATTTACATTGTTCGGAGTGTTGTCTTCATTTTTGTTGCTACATTCACAACGTTTCGGCCGTTGTATGATCCAGCCTTCTTCAGGATCTGTCTATATTTCTGATATGAGGTATTTTAATTATTTACACTATCTATATTGTTCGGACTGTTGTCCTCATCTTTGTTGCCATATTCACGACGTTTCGGCCGTTATACGATCCGGCCTTCTCAACGATCTATCGATATTTCTGAGATGAGGTATTGTAATTATTTACATTATTTACATTCTTCGGACTGTTGTCCTCATCTTTGTTGTCATATTCACGAACTTTTGGCCGTTGTACGCTCCTGCCTTCTCCAGAATCTGTCTATATTTCTGAGATGACGTATTATAATTATTTACACTATTTACATTGTTCGGACTGTTGTCCTCGTCTTCGTTTCCATATTCACGACGTTTCAGCCATTGTACGCTCCAGCATTTTTTAGGTGACTGAAATTTCGAAATGAACCCTTTAGTTTGTCCACCGAGTTAGATTGTTCTTGTTCCACGTGCCATGTCTCTTCTTAACCAAGATCTCCAAGTGTTTTGTTCACCTCTGCTGGTATTGGATTTAGACTACTTGGGTGAAGTTACTGGAATCACTCAACGCTATTATCCACTGGGCAATGCATCAAAAAAGAGGACGTGAATCCGAACAATGTAAATAGCGTAAACAGATTCATCATTGTCGAGGAGACTCTAAATTTTCAACTATGACGATGAATATTCGTACTTTCAAGAAGGCAATTTCGTTTGAATGTCACCAGAACTGGAATTCCTATATGCCATCCATAATTAAAGATGCCCATAAAATGATCACATGACTCCTACTGTCATTCCTTGTGTTTACAATGATCAGATCAGACCAAAACATGCACTATTGCTGCCATACTTGGCCTGGTGCTTCAAAATCCTCACTTTCCAGCTGATAAAATATCTACCAGCCTTTTGGACGATTAATTATAATTCACATACAGCCCTTTTCCCCACTGACAGAAAGTTGCAAACCATTCGCTACCCTATCGATATTTCCATGGCAAATGTTCTAACGAGCTCCATTCCTTAGAATCAACTTTACACGTGTTTGGAAAACTCACCATCGTCAAGAGATTACGCGGAGGCCCAAAACGACGCTTCAAGAATTAGTTAAAAATCCCTGACACAGGCCAACATGGACGCTGAGACCTGGAAAACCGTTGGCGCCAATCGCCCTTCCTCACGTATGATCATCCGAGGGTGGAGACAGAGACTTTCGAGTCGAACCGTCAACATGAAGATTTGCCGTTAGAAGGGCTCGACTCGCCCAGTTGCGTCCACCATCCACACTACTCTATGACTACTGCTCGCAACTCTTCAGGAGTAGGCTGGGTCTTCAAAGCCATGTCCCCCACCGCCACCAGATGGGAGAAAGGGAATAAGGAAAATGGATGACAATTCCAATGCTCATTCCATTCGTATTTCATTGGTAAGAAGCAAATTCTATTTGGACAGGTTCCTTCTCAAGAACTGCTACTTTTTAGAACAAGCTCCCAAGTGGATGCTTCCTGCTTGCTATACGCTAAAACTTTTCAAGTCTAGGGTAAACATATATACAGTCAGAGACAAGAGGTCAGGAGGAGGCCTAAAACGATGCTTCAAGGATCAGCTGAAAACCTACCAGATACAGGCCAACACCGATCTGAGACCTGGAGTAACCGTTGGCGCAAATCGACCGTAGGACCATTCGGAGAGGTAGATAAAAACTTTCGCGTCCAACCTTCAACATGAAGAGGATTTGCTGTCAGGAAGACTCGACTCGCCCAACCGCGTGCACCATCGACACAATTCTGTGACTTCTACTTGCAACTCTTCAGGAGTAAGCTTGGCTTTCACAGCCATGTCCGTCACCGCCACCAGATGGGAGAAAGGGAATATGGAAAATGGATGACAATTCCAATGCTCATTCCGTTCGTATTTCATTGGTAAGAAGTAAGTTCTATTTGGACAGGTTCTTCTCAAGAACTGCTACTTTGCAGAACAGACTCTAAGGTGATGCTTTCCGATCGTCATAAACTAAAACTCTTCAAGTCTAGGGTCAACCGTTATCCTTCGTGTGCATAATTATAATCTGCAATTCTCTTATGGTCATAGAGCAATATCATTGATTAACCTTCTGCCGGGACTGGATCTTAGACCTTGTATTGTGGGGACAATTATTTAAAAAGAAAACAACTAATGATTACATGATAGTGCGTCCAGTTTGTAAATGTGTCATACGAATAAAAACTTAGTGAATAAAGAAGCAGCATTATTTTTGTATGCGTACGTCTTACAAACAACTTGATAGTGTAAGATATTTTCTGACAGACTAAAAGGAACTTGGTTTATAGTGATTTTCTGAACAAAGCGACACAAGGCCGATAGTATGGAGCACATGCTAAGAAAAAAAACGTGTTTATACTAGAGCTTGTTGATAGCTTAGAAATGTCAGATAATGAAAAAAGGTTGTTGTACTTAACATAAACGTATATAGCATAGGCTTCACAAGACAGCTGTTATCGTGAAAAAAATTCCCGTTTTCAGTTTGGTGATTCTCGAGTTTGTTCATTTTTATTCTATTAATCCACTTTTTTTTTACAGTTCTACGATTTGTTATTAATATATTTTCCTTTTCTAATTGGCCGTTTTGTTTTTATGAACTATGCATTAAAAAAAAGACTTTTTTTCTCCTTTTTTTTAACTGCCGATAGGATGGTTAACTCTATACATTATATCAAATTGTTTCGTTTTATTGTTAATTCTCCTTGTCCTTCCAATTCGGTTTTGGGACAACACCCAGCCAACATATACAAAGGCATATGTGCAAAACAAATAGATCAAATTACTTGTAATATTTGCACTTTTCTTATCGGTGCCCCTAATCGCACTTGTTGAAGAGGAAAGCAGTTTTGTTCTTTCAATTTGAACGCAAACGAGCCGCTGAAAAACACGTGTTCAACAAAAGTTGAAAAATTATGGTGACCTCCATAACATTTCTTGCAATATTTACACATAAAGCATTAAAAAATGAAATATCACTTTATTGACGCAGGTGATAATGGCTCCCCTCGACTTTCTTTCATGTGAATTATCAAACCTTCGCATGTTCGAATAATTTTAATGGATACAAATAAGATCAGTATACCGAGTACTTAACGTTCCTTTTCGCATTATTTTAGGCAGATATTTGTAGTGTTCGCAAAATGAATTTTACACAAAGTTGGTTGACATATTCTTTCAAGTTCAATAGGATGGAGCCAAGTGACCCATTCACTACCGGAATGACTAGCATTTTCTCCGGTATTTGGCAATCACAACCTGCCGAGTTTTATATAGAGCGGTGCAAACTGATGTAAGATTGTCAATTTTTACTGGATATTTATCACAGAATCTGCATTTGGGATCAACGCAATTTTTCTGCATATGTTCTTGGTAATTTCTTGCTAGCAAGAATTCGTCTTGTACAGGAAGAATAAAACCTTTGATGTAAGCTTTTAAACCTGCACTACGTAACCATTGACGGATACGGGGTTACATCAACTTGTTTGATACAGGAAGATTATTGACAATGAAGAGGCTTATCTTGACATCGATTTTGCATTTGGTACATTGAATTTACTTTTACTTCTTTAGTGTATTTGCTGATCGATCAGGTGTCTTATTGTGTTTTTGTACTTCTTCATCCACTTGAAAATCCCCTCTGAAATTGTCGGCTTACTTTATTACTAAATAAAGTTTCTTATTTCTTTCACATTCTTTAACACAGATCGACATCCAGTCTTCAGTTGTTTCCTGGTATCTTTGAAGACCAGTCGCTGTGATTTTTGAAGACAGTTCTAGTTGAAATAATCCTCTGCCTCCTTGTGATCTGGGCACATGCAGCGGCTTAACATCAGCCTTAGAATAATGCATGCAGTGGCAAGTGAGAATTTTTCTCGTTTTGATGTTATTATTATTATTATTATTATTTTTATTTTCTTTGATTTCTGGCGTTTACACATTTCTTTCCGGGTCCCACCCAGGGACCTAAGGTTAGAAATGGCATCGTGGCACTTTTCAATGACCAAAAACAGAAAAAAAAAAAATAAATAAATAAATAAAATAAAAATTACATAGATAAAGCCCTTCGTAAAGTGTGGGCTGTACTTGTCAGAACAATTTTTTGTATCTCCTTGAGGCATGGGCTTCCAGGAATCCTTGCAATTAGTCTACTGCAATCTTTTCCAACCAGTCCTAGGGCTCCAACTACAACAGGGATTGCTGATGTTCCCATATGCCACATTTTCGAGATTTCTATTTAAACTCCTTGTATTTTGACAGCTTTTTGAATATCTTCAAAGATACATTGCAGTCAGCAGAGACTGCCATATCAATAAGGAGGCACCGTTTTTGTTTGCGGTCTTTAATAACAATATCTAGGCGGTTGGCCTTGATTGTTCTGTCAGTGTGTATTGTATAGTCCCATAGAATTGTAACAGATCCTATCTCCGTAACCGGGTCTGGGTGGTGTTCATACCAGTTTCTTTCAGTTGCAGATTTTCCAGTGCAGATATTGGCCCACTCTGTCATGTCGGGTTTTATATTCAGTGGGTGCCAACATCGTGCAACCTGATACAAGATGATCAATCGTTTCTGGATATTTATCACAGAATCTGCATTTTGGGCTGACACAATATTTTAGTATATGTGCTTGATAATTCCTAGTTAGCAAGCATTGGTCCTGCGCAGCAAGAATAAAACCTCCAGTTTCAGCTTTCAACCCTGCACTGCGTAGCCACTGATGGGTACAGGTTTTGTCTACGTCAGTTTGTTTGGTACGGGCAGAGTATTGGCTATGAAGCGGTTTATCTTGCCATCGCTTCTGTATCTGGTCGGTTGCATTCGTCTTTTCTGTCTTTTTTTAAGTATTTTGCAGTTTCAGTCTGTGTATTGTGCTGTAGTTGCATCTCTACGCCCATTTGAAGCTCCATTTTGAATTTGTTGGTTTCTTTCATTACGGAGTAAAGACGCTTACTACTTTCATGTTCCTTGACGCATACCATCATCCAGTCTTCTGTAGTTTCCAAGTATCTTTGGATGCCAATTGTTGTAGTTTTGTAGGACAGTTCTAGTTGAACAAATCCTCTGCCTCCTTCGGATCTGGGCCCATACAGACGATCAACATCAGCTTTGGGATGATGCATGCGATAGCAAGTGAGAAGCTTTCTCGTTTTGGCGTCCATTCGCTTAATTTCAGGTATGGCCCAGTTAAGGACATTAAAGCTGTAATGCACCACTCGGACAGCCAATGTGTTTATAGCTGATATTCTATTTTTTGATTTTACTTCAGTATTTAGTACCAGACGTACACGCCTGTAGTACTCTTTTCTTATTTTTTCTTTCATTTGGGGGTGTTGTATGCCATCTCCTTCGCTAATTCCTAGGTACTTATAAGCTTCATTATGCTCCAATTCCCTAATCTTTGTGACAAAATCTAAATCTATTGAGGCTGTTTCTGTAATTCTACCTTTCTTGAATGTTACTTTTGCCCATTTAGCTAATCCGAAGTTCATACCTATGTCGTCACTGAATTATTTTACAATATTGAGGAGGCCTTTCAACTCATTGTCGTCTTTGGCAAAGAGTTTGGGATCATCCATGTATAATAGGTGATTGAATATTTTCTTATTTATTTTTTAACCACAGCTACTGTTGTTCAGTTCATGTGTAAGAGGGGTTCAGGATAGACAAAACAGAAGGGGTGACAGTCTCCTTGAAAGATTCCACGTCGGAAATTCAGACGGTTGGATATGGCAGTGCCCCCGGTGTGCCTAAGGTATAGTTTTGTGTTCCACATCCCCATGCTGTGCTTGAGGAAGTTTAATACCACAGGGGAGACTTTGTACATTTCCAAAGTCTTAAGGATCCAAGAATGTGGAACACTATCAAAGGCTTTACGATAATCAATCCACGCTACACTGAGATTTCTGCGTCGTCTCCTGCAATTTTCCAGGATCATTTTATTTACCAGAAGTTGATCTTTGCAGCCGTATGAACCTCTACTGCATCCCTTCTGTTCCAGCGGGCGAATGCTGTTTGTTTCGAAAAAGGAATAAATACGGTTCGTCAGTACAGACGTGATCAACTTATACGTTGTAGAGAGACATGTTATCGGTCTATAATTTTTTTGGTCGTCTGTTTCAGTTGTTTTTGGTATGAGGTATGTAATACCTTCAGTAAGCCATTCCGGGATTTTATTGGGATTATTTACAAGCGTTGATAATGTTTTTGCAAGAATTTCATGGGTAGAAGAGAGATGATACAGCCAGAAATTGGGCAACTTGTCATTTCCTGGGAATTTCCATTTTTGGGATTTCGTTAGTGCTTGCCTAACGTCATCTGTGGATACAATTTCCCATTCTTGCAGAGGTGTATTCAGCAGTCGTTCTTCTTCACGCCGTATCCATTCTGCATTTGGGTTATATTCCTTTGGGTTGCTCCAAATATTTTCCCAAAATGTCTGTACATTATCAATCGATGGTGGCGTTTCAACATGTATAGGTGCTTTTCCAATTTCCCTGTAAAATTTCTTAAGATCTGTTCGGAATATTTTATTTTGGCGATAGAACCTACAACGTTTTTCGTATCGTCTTGTTCTCTGTGCTTTTAGCTGAAGTTTCTGTTTTAG
Organism: Acanthosepion lycidas; assembly: GCA_963932145.1. Classification (NCBI taxonomy): domain Eukaryota; kingdom Metazoa; phylum Mollusca; class Cephalopoda; order Sepiida; family Sepiidae; genus Acanthosepion; species Acanthosepion lycidas. The sequence continues at coordinate 93,339,225 of OZ010592.1, read as the reverse complement.
CATTTCCTTGATTGATGGAATATCAATTAGGGATTTAATGCTATATTTCCGTTTGATCTTTTTGTATTTACGTGTGAAAATATTAGGGTTTCTGGTGAGCTCATCTAATATAGACAGCTCACATCTGATTTGTTTTATTTCTCGTATCAGTTTGGTTTTCCAAGCTGGTTCTCTGTGTCTGTTAATTTTATTTATTGTCTTGACCCCAAGTTTCCGAGTCGCTGCTAGAGCTGTTGCGTATATGACGTTGTTAACTTCTGTGATGTTTCCCGGTGGTTTATCTGTTAACAATGTTTCCAAGGCAGCATTGTATATTTTCACGATGTGCTTGTTGGGATTCGTCATATGGATTTTCGGGAGCTGGTCTCTGTCTGACAATTGTATGAAAGTTACTCTGCTGAGTACTTGGATGACGTCATTTTTCGCTTCGGTGATTTCAGCTTCGTGGTTTTCAAGGAATTCTAAATTAATGTACCTGGAGTCATCTTCAGTGACAATTTCTGGAGAACTGCATGTTGTGTCTAAGGTAGAATCTTCGGTTTCATTTCCTGGGAGATTATTTCGTATTTCATTCGCTTTAGCGTCCACCTCATCCTCTGTCGCATTCCTTATTTCTACATTCGTCTCAATAGAGTTTGAGTGATGGGTCATAGTATTTTGTCTTATATCTAATTTTATCTTATCTATTTCTGCCTTTGAGAGTCTGTTGTTTCGCATGATATCTCTGCGGACATTGGCAAGCATGTTTAGATTGAGGTTAGGTCTTATATCATTTCCCACCAAACTTCTCCATACTTGGTATGTTTGATTGGTGGTGTTCTTTGCTGGGTTTTCGAGTGCAGTGAAGAAGGATGCCATGACTTGTCGATACTCTTCGCGGCTCCATTTCGTTCGTTTACTTTTTATTAGTCGATTTGGCATTGAGACACTTGGTCCAAGGTTGGCGATAATCCGGGTTTGGTGACCTAGTGTCTCTTCGTGTGTGGAAGAGTTTGTTCCAGTGACAGATTTTTCGACCTCAGACTGGTTCCTCTCTGAGGGACGCGGCCCTTGTTGTCCCGGTTGACGGCCGATCCGGTATGAGATATTATTCGTATTCATTGAAATTGGTAGAGATGCGTTTTAACCTTGACCGCCAAGGGGTAATTTTGTTCAGATTACCAGCTTTAGGACGAGACTCGAAGAAGGTCTAAGAGCAAGAGATTGTGGATTTATTAATATATCGAAGTTAGAATAGTTCATAACAGTGTATGGTATTCAGTGGGGGAGACAATACTAAGTTTTAACTTAGTATAAGTCCGAGTGACACCTCCAAGGGGGATAATTAGATTTTAGTATATAGACATAAAAAAATAAATAAAAATAAAAATAAATAAATAAATAAATAAATAGATAGATGATAAGAAAGTTGAATTGCATGGCACAAGTGACTTTCCACAAATGTTCAATTTTCCGTCGCCAACGACAGATACTTATCAAATTTTATGGGGTAGGCTGGACTTATACTACAGATTGGTAGGGGGGGATATCAAAGAATTCATTCAACAAAGGGGTAGGAGCAAGGGAATAAAAGTTAGACTTTTCCGGTCATTATTATTATTATTATTCACATCAACGTGTTAACAAAACTCGAATATTTATTAAAGACTATGCTCATCTCTCAACCGACTTGCCGCTAAAATATATATTTTAACATTTTCACTCAAAGAGATGATAGTCGAAGGGCAGTGCATTGTAGGAAAATTACACCTGTAGCCATGAAAAAAAAAAAAAAAACACCCTGCCCCCCCCAAAAAAAACCCAGATATAATACAATATGATCCCTGTCAGTGTGAATACATACACATGTACATTCTCTCTCTCTCTCTCTCTCTCTCTCTATATATATATATATATATATATATATATAGAGAGAGAGAGAGAGAGAGAGAGATTAGCAAACATGTACATATACACGCACCGACAGAGATATGGGATGCCTAGAGTAAAAAAAAAAAAAGAGAAAAATGGACACGGGTGTCCGCTTAAGGTCGGGGGGATTAAAACTTGAAATACAAGTTAAAAAAAAGAAAAAAAAATTAGAGGAGAAAAAAGGGAACTGAAAAGCAAGGAATTAATTTGAGTCATTAGGATTTACAATCATATCAAACTAAAGGAAAAGTATCATTCAAAGATGCTACATTTACCATTTCTTACAACTTCGGAGCATGGCACAAGTGACTTTCCACAAATGTTCAATTTTCCGTCGCCAACGACAGATACTTATCAAATTTTACTGGGTAGGCTGGACTTATAATACAGATTGGTAGGGGGGAATATCAAAGAATTCATTCAAGA
>OZ010592.1:93311888-93331888 GCA_963932145.1 Acanthosepion lycidas | reverse complement strand
TTTCATAGATAAACCCTTTCTAAAATGTGGTCTCTACCCAATAGAAGAATTTTTTTATATTTCTATAAAGCAGGGATTACCAGGAATCCCTTTAATGGTTCTAATGGAATCTTTTCCAACCAATTCGAGGGCTCCAACTACAACAGGAGATGTTGATATTCTCATGTGCTACGTTTTAGAGATTTCGATTTCAAGGTCTTTGCATTTTGATAGCTTTTTGAAGATCTTCAAAGATACATTGCAGTCCGCAGTGACTGCCATATGAATAAGGAACCATTTTTTTGTTTGCTTTCTCCAATATCGATGTCTGGCGATTAGCTTTGATTGTTCTGTCTGTGCGTATTGTGTAGTCCCATAAAATTGTTACAGCTCCTATCTCCGTCATCGGGTCTAGGTGGTGTTCATACCGCTGTTATTTATTATTATTATTATTATTATTATTATTATTATTATTATTATTATTATTATTATTATTATTATCCTCTTTCTTCTTCTTCTTTCATTCATTCTTTCTTTAAAGGATGTGCAGTTAGTGTAAGAGAGAGCGTCTCGGAAATAGAAATCGGAGAGCCGATTCCAAAATTCATTTACACGCAAGTATCCTTAGGAAAAGTATAAGCTCGTCTCCGCCCCCTCAGCTATGGGATAAATAGTTGGGCGTCTATACTGTACAGATCTTGTTAGCTCCAAAAAAGTCTTAGTGCAATATTCACTCAACGAAAATATAATTATTTTTATACAATCCAAAATATTTTATCTTTAAATAGCTCACCCAGAGTTGATAAGCCGTAACAAAAAAAGCAAACCATCAATTAGTATTCGTCCTCTCTTCTTTTTTTCTTCTTCTTCTTTTTCTTTCTTTGCGTTCAAATTTCTAATTGCCACTGATTTCTTCTTGTATTTCCTCCACTTTATATTTTATTATTATTATTATTTTTTTTCATTTTCTGTTTATTTCCCCTTCAACATTTTTAATAAAACTTTTTCTTCTTCGTTTTTTTTTTCTTTCATTTTTCGTTTATTTACTTCCTTATTGAATCATTTTCTCTCCTTCCTTATTATTCTTTATTATCCTCGTTTATGATTCCGTTTTAAGTTTCGTTCATTTTCCTTCTTTTTTTCATTTGTCTTCGCTCTTTCGTTTGTTTTATAATCTTACATCTTTTTTCCCCTTTCTTTTTTGACCATTCTGTCTTTAGATTTCTTTTTATTTCTTTTCTTTTTTTTCATTCGTTAATTCTAAACAATAAATATTTCCTGTAGACGTACTGGGAAACCTAAATAGGAGGGATTATTATATGATAATTATTCGAAATATAAATATCATTAATATAACAATTTACTAAGAAAAAATGCTGATAACCTTTAAGTTATACGATACTGCAAGTAAATAGTCAACTACTGAAGAGTACTCGTTAAAGGATGCCAGTCATTTTATAAGTTTACCATTTCCGTCGCGGTATTTCTTGGCTCTCTTGATATTTTGGCAACCTGCTCTTACTTTTGCAGTATGAATTTCTTGCAATTCCTGTTCTCTTTTAAGAGCGTCTAAGAATTTCTATATTGTGGAATGATGGGATGTCACTTGCAAAAAAACAACAATAAAAAAACCCTATGCCGTCCTTCAAGAGAGTTATTAGCTCTAGGTAAATTATCATTGACTCTCTCAAAGTAAGACTAAATAAGTATTTCAAACATAGGTATTTCTTCCAGTTTGTTTACACTACGTATCGCAGCCCTAAATCCAACTTTCATTACCCGTGGCGATGACAGAGATAATATTTATGAGATCGTTAGTCTTTTTGTGATACTCAAAGAATACGTCAAAAAGCCGGAGCTGCACGCTGTAGGAGACAAATTTCACAGCTGAGCGATGTATGTTCGGTTTTTCCGTAAAAATTTCCTGGCTTATTTTGTAAATAAATTTCAATCCTATAAAAGATATGGCATACTGTGGGCTATGATAAGTTTTTAACCACCCTTGATTACAGCAATTTTGGTCTGTATCTTCTTTTTTTTTGAGGGATTACCGTATTAGTATCAAACTACTCTATTCTATGAACGATAATTGACTTATATTTTACAATGAATGTTCGCGGAAGTAAAGAAAATTAGTGAATTTCAACGAAGGCAAATAATAGGATGACATCAGTGTGGTAAGTCAAATAGAGAAATTGCTAACTTTTACCAGGTTAATCATCAAACGGTTAATAATATTGTCAACAAATTTAATAAAAATCGTCATTGTTATGTGGAAGAACGTTCAGGAAGACCAAGCATCGTGTCTGAGCGAATAAAAAGATGTCGCCAACAGCATGGGAATGTCGCCATATGCGGTGAGAAAGACTCTGAAAGAAGTGTTGCAAGAAAGAAGCCCTTGATTTCAGAGGTTAACATGAACGGGCGTATGTATTGGGCTAGAGAATTAGAGAGCAAAGATTATGAATTTTAATATTCTTTACTTTGGACAGATGAAAATAAAATCCTCCAATATTCGAATTCGAGACAGGTTTATGTTTGTAGAAATAAGAATGAGACTTAGAACACTGAATGTCTGCAGATGACCGTGAAATATAGGAGAATTGGAGTAATGGTGTGGGGAGCCGTCTGAAGGAACTCTGAGCTGATTCTTGTTGACGAGCGTTTGAATGGTCTAAAATACTGTCAAATATTAGAGAAAGAATTACTCTCACTATTTGAAACCACTCAGATTGATAAAAATGTCTACCTTTTTCAAGAAGATGGAGCACCACGTCATACGAGCAAAGTATCAAAGGCCTGGAAGGAATCGCAAGGAATCAAGTCACTGCCATGGGTCGCCTAAAATCCTGACGTGAATTCAATAGAGCACGTTTGGAATCACCTTCATCAAAAACTTCGGGAGCGTGCAACTAAAATCACGTCAGTAGCAACCCTTAAAGAAACATTGCTAAAGGAGTGGCAGATATGGATCAGACGATTGTTGATAACTTGATCAAATACATGAAAAATTGAATACAAGCACTGAAACTAGCTAATGGAGGACCTACTCTATACTAGTTCCAAATTTTGTTTATTCATGTTGAGTTGGCACTATGTAATTAAATTTTGAAATTGGATATAATTTATTGCTGCTGGCTAAAAACTTTTCTTAGGCCACTGTATTCTTTGGACCGTTCCTGAAGGAGGTGTTCACAAAATGTCTCTCTCTTTTTAGCCTTTTGCTGGTGCCTGGTTGTCCCGAATGATCTCCATCTTGAACCAACGCTTGACCGCCTTTTATACACTCACTCCAATTTAAAACATGCTCAACCTATAAAATGATGAAGAATTTCAATAGTCTCTGTAACAAATTTGCTGAACTTTGACCAACATTTGATGCTGACGAATTGCAGCCTTGTAGAACAGACTGACGGCATAACGTTTTCACAATCACTATAATCATGGCATCTTCAAGTCAAGGGCGAACAACTGTCGTTCCTGCATTACATCATGAATTTTACTTCTTGCTTTTACTTACGGTCATATATCACAGTAACTCTTTGCCTTGAGTGGTTCTTGGGTCTTGTATTGAAGAAACATTAGAATTTAAAAAATAGTATATTGCTCGAATTTGTTAGTGATTCTAAAGATTGCACAGCTGTTGAAACATGAATAACTAACACGTAATAAAAAAAAATAGACAACTGGGAGCCTATTTGCAAACTGACTTAGCAAAGGTGAGGGACTAATGAACGGTACAATCACAGTACATGTAGATCTGGATATTTTTATTACTACCTCGTATACAAAATAATAAATGTTTTTGTTTTTTTAAGTCTGTTGCCCTAGTATTACAGCTCAGAATACCCAGATTGTTTTAGCGCTGATGAATAAGACACATTGAAAAGAAGACTTCTTATTGATGGAGGTCCCAAAACATAGGCATAAGCTGGGCCTATGTCAACCCTTTTCTTTCACTCTGGGGTAAAATAGGACTTCAGTTAATATTTTTACACAAGTGTAAAACTGGACTTGTGTCTACATTTTTAGTCTAGTACACATGTTTTTATTTTTGACTCTAGTGCAAAAATTGATTTTTGTTTACATTTTCGCTTTGGTGTAAAATTGGACCTGGGCTTAAGTTTTAGACGAGTATAAAACCTGACCTTTTTTAGATTTTTAAATCTAGGGTAAAAATTGATGTTTTATATTTTTGATCGAGTGTAAAACTGAACCTGTGTCTACATTTTTATTCTAGTATAAAAAGCGGAGCAGTGTTTACATTTTTGAGTTTTGAGAAAAAAAATATTTGTGTTTACCTTTTAGACTTTAATTTAAATATGGAACTTTCTTAATATTTTTGAATTTAGTGTAAAACTGGACCTGTCTATATTTTTGAAACCAGTATAAAAATTGAACTGTGTCTACTGTTGTATGGCTTGTGTAGAATCAGATCTATGTCTACGTTTTAGACTCAAGTGCAAAAAAAACAAAGGTCTACCAATTAATTAATTCTCTGTGATAGTCATCTTACAATCTTTTGGTCTACATTAAATAACCCAACAAAGGTTGACGTGTTTTAAAGTTTATTAATATCAACCAAACTTTGTTATCTCATGATCAGAATTTTGATATTTGATGCAATTTCGAAACTGACAAATTTATTGTTTAGTTACATTCAGGTTTGTCAAATATTCCCTAAAACATAATATTCAGTGAAGTACTATATATAGATTTTTTTTAAAAATAACGATTTGTAATTTTTATCTGAAGAGAGCCAGTAAAAGGCAGTGAAGGTAATTCCAGGTCAAAATGGAACGGAATTTAAAATCTTATTTTCAATTCAAAATAGATAAATTCTTGGACCGAATGCCGGAATTGTGAGAAAAACTAGTTAATTCTAAAAGTGGCCAAATGGTTTCAAACCAATCTGCAATTAAAGTCAGGTGAAAATCGTAAATTTGTGGAATTTAATCGAAAAAGACCAGCTGTTTCTGAATCTGTGGACCGGTGATCGAGGTTTTGGATGTTAAGTAGGAAGATATGAATAAATATATATATATGCAATTTTTTATGTATAATATTTATATATTATATATGCGGAGTACTTATTGGAAAGCGCTCAATATCAATGATAGAGCTAACATATTTAGTTGGATTGATGTGAGGTTGTGACCCTGGGTTTTACGCTATTTGCGATTATCAGACAAACTGATTAATTTTTCAAAGAAAATACCGGCGAAATTAGTCGGTACTAGCTGATACATCGTACGTAAATATGCCTCAACACAGTCCTGTTACTAACTTGCTGGATTGAACTAAAAAATACAAAAGAAAGTGGAAGGAAATTATATTTTTCACTTTATTTTAGGAAAGACTATGGCAAAGTGGAAAAGGTTTTCGTGTCACTTTTTCTGTCTTTTAGAACTTCATCGGATGTTTACGTTGATGCATATATACATGCGCATGAAGGAGAGGGGCCGTTGAGAAATTTATTTTTTTAAATATATGTAGTGTATAGTCTAGCCGATTTCATTTAGCTTAGTTATTATAAAAAGATTTTTTTAAGGGTTTCACCCCAAGCAAGGCGGGAAGCAACTAGCGCGCAAGGAGTTACAGAGAGTTGGAGGGAGAGCAAATAGGAGTGATAGAAGAAAGGATGAAGAGAAGGATAGGGAATAGATCAAGGCATCTTGGGATATCGATTGACATTACATTTGAATAGTTGGAGATTATAGCTATCAGGGGAACAGGAAAAGGGGAGGGAGTTCCACAGCGAGAGGTGCGAGACATGAAGCTATTGGAGTAGAAGAGACGGCTACATTTAACAGTCTCGACAGTGAAAGGGTGTGAGCGAGATGCCAGTCTAGTAGAACGCTTAAATTCATGAAGTCTGTGTATCAGCCAAAGCAATTCATCGGAGCAGTTACCGTGAAAGTATTTGTAAAAAAGACAGAAGGAGGCGACGGCACGTCTGTGAGAGAGTGACTGCAGACGAGATGCCAGATCAGGGCCAATTACATTGCATCTGCATTTTTTTGTCTTTCAATATTTTAATAATCTGATCATGTATGTTATTATAATGAAATAGTTTATTTATATATACACAAATATATAAGTAAATGATCTGTTTATAATAAACAGTATCAACAACATTTACCGGCCAGAATGTCTGAGAAATCTCATAGAGAATATGCGTCCTCCGTCAGGAATCGAACCTGTATCCTTACAAGAGCCGTCATATAGCCTGACGTGCTATACCAGTTTAGTTACAAAGGAGCGTCCGGTTAGCAAGGTCGATTTTATTGATTTTAAACTGCAAACCTCCCATGATTTCCCTCGATTGTCCATATCTGCTCGAAGCGTATCTTAACGTAAACAAATGACGTCAGACTTTACGAAATGGACTAAGTCCGACAACTATTTTAATATATTTTATTGTTATACGTTATTTATATATACACAAAGATTTAAGTAAATGCTCTGTTTATAATATACAGTATTAACAATTTACTTAAATATTTGTGTATATATAAATAACGTACAACAATAAAATATATTAAATAATTGTCGGACCTCGTCCATTTCGTAGCAATGTAATCATGTATGTTATTTTCACTGTAGGAAATTCTTACTTTATTTTTATTTGTTCTGCTCTCAGTAGGGACAGGTTGATTTTTCATTTTTTTTTTAAAAAAATCGAAATTGCACTCAGTGTGAAAGCTGAGGTTTGATATGATAAGTACTGACACTATAAAGTAGTTTCGTAGCTTTTACCAATTTTTAAGCATTTAGTTTTAAAGATCGTCTGAAAAAATGTACAGAAATACTTAATTTCTGCAAATTCCTGCCAACAAACTGACTTCAGAATGTAACTATTTCAGGAATAAATTTGAATAAAGTTGATATCTTTTGTATTGTATGGAAAAATATATTCAAACCAGAATTCTAATTATGTATCACCACAAGCAAACTGAGAAATTTGTTATACTAAATTCGATAAGTAAAAACTGTATAAAAAAGGTGTAAAATATTGCAAGAAAGGGTACTCAGTGAATAAAATTTGTTTGATCATTTGATAGATCATTTGATAAATCATTTGATAGATCAGGTGGTAGATCAGTTTATAGATCATTTGATAGATCATTTGGTAGATCATTTGATCGATTATTTGGTAGAACATTTGGTAGATCTTAATAAAAAATCAAACATAGATAAAAGTGTATATAATATAATACTGTTGGGCAAAAATATCAGACAAAGTGTTTTAAATTTGTATTGTTTATTGAATGTCACACACACACTATTGGACTCTAAAATATATTGCATATTAATATAGCTAAACTCTTCACTATAATTTTCTTTTGAAGTAAATGAAGGTTTTATCCCATGATACAATAATTTAGTAATAACCTCCTTGTGCCAGACATCTTGTACGTTTACTATTTGTAAAGCTTCATTAAATTATAAATTTTATATGGCCGTGATATAAGGCCTTCACCAAAAACCGGAATGAAATTCCAACGTCGCCCTTATCCTAAAATTAATCTTTCAAAATTCCTCAAAAAGCGGTAACGATTTGTAATAAAAATATTTTGTGTTGTTATATATCAAGTCATTTGAAAACTTTCAAACTGAGTACAATGGTAAGGATCCAAAATCGACCTGCCTTAATATACAATGAGTTTTTTTTGCTATAATTAAATTGTTTTGCACTGTATGTATAGCAGGTTTTGAAGGTAACGTGATTAAATATTAGGTTGGTGCAAAAGTAATGTCGTTTTCTCACATAGTAACATATGTGAGAAAAAGACATTATTTTTGCACCAACCTAATAATTCAGATGCAAATTATCTGGAATATAGCCTGTCGAAAGAGAAGACATCTAGTCAGACGTTGCAACATTTCTATTAGCAAAGGTGGCAAATTGAATAAGATTTTCGGTTTTTGTTTAATAAAGCAGAGAATTTCGATTAAAGAAGTTTCGGATTTAACGTATTGCACACATTACTTAGTCATTTTTCTACTCTAAGATGCATTGGTTCGGATAAACTGCCTCTCCGATATCTAGCCCCAAGTTTGCCGGGTTTATGACGTTAAAATGTAAAATGGATAGATAGCACTTTCCTTAAAGGAAATTTCGGTATTCACTCACATATTAATTGTTGGTTGTAATTCATAAAGTTTTTCTCTTAGAAAAAAATTTACAAAGGAAAGAAAAAGACAGAAAAGAAAGAAAAAAAAATACAGCCTTGTGCCAATTAATTGAAACAAAACGAATAATTACGTAATTATTTACTTTTTTTCGTATTTTTCTCATGAAATATGATCCAGTTCTCTTTCACAAAGTGGTTCCTTGCAGATTGACCACAGATTCTCGATTGAATTTAAATCAGGAGTGTTTTCCGGCCAATCTATAGTACTTTGATTTGCTCACTGCTAAAGCTTGTCTGTGTGTTCGTGCAGCGTTACAATTTTCGTACGCTTCCTTGGAGTAAAATCCATCGCAGACAATTGCCGCAGGGTATCTATCTATCTATCTATCTATCTATCTATCTATCTATGTCTGTTCATTATCTATTTATCTATCAATCTCTCTATCAAAGCATTCAATGGCTGTGGGACAACTAATCGACAGTCGAGACAATGGTGTCTGCACGTGATGAAATGACGGACTACGCAATATTTCTGAAGGCCGAACAAATTTCATAATACACCCCGAAAATAGATTACTATGACTGAAAATGATCTAATCTGAATAAAAAATAGAAATCGATTAAACCCTGTGACTCCCTTGGGTCTAAAACTGACTGTATGGTGAAAGAAAGGAAACTAAAGGGGTTGTTTCAATTAATTTGCACAAGAGTGTATTACACACAGTTTCTACAATAAGATGCATTGTTTGGGATAAACTGCCTCTCGCTTGTCTGGCCCCAGATTTGCCGGGTTAATGACGTTAAACAGTAAGATGGGTAAATAGATTTTTCCATACAGTGAATTTGACAAAAGGAAAACTCACGTTAGGTGACGCATTGTGACCTCTGAGGAACTTGCCTTGATAAACCTATTGAGAGCTAAAGTCACTCAGATGATGAAACGCTTCGGCTTATATAAATTTTTCTTTTGTCTTTATTGATTGAATTTATTAAGATCAATTTAACTGGAAAGCAAGTAACCGAAAGAAATTTCCGCAAGTGAGAAGTGCTAGAGAAGAAACTTTCAGAATAGAAAGCATCTAGCAATTTCAAAAGTAAAATGATGAGACCTACCTGCCAATCTAGTATTGCGCTTAAATTCATAAAATCGAAGAACTAAAGATGTAATGTTATCAGTGTAATTATGCTGAAAATATTTATAGAAAAAGCAGCTAGAAGAAACTGTTAGCATAGAACTTATGGTTGCATCTAGTCAGTTCAACTATAAGATGATGCGGCCTACTCACCAAGCTAGTTTTATTTTTTTATGTGCCATGTCCTTTCAGGACGTAGGCGATCATGGCTCTCCACTTCCACCCTATCCCTTGTAGCTCTCAATAAGTTTCGTCCTTCTTCCACCTCTTCCAGATCACGTTCTGTCATCCACTTGCTTAAGCCCGAAAGGTATGTCATGCGTTGCTTTCCATCGTCTCTATTCGACCTGTGAGTATCTGATTCTCCAGGCCCTCATTTCTCATTACATTATCTCTACTTGATAAGTATAAGTCTCCTCCTTGTTTGCATCTACTCCAAGACCTCATCGTTGCTCACACACTCGGTCCATGATATCCTCAGCATCCTTCTGTAGAACCATATCTCCCTCGCCTCGAGTCGCTTCTTCATCTTTGAGGAAACCGTCCAACATTCGCTGCCGTAAAGAAGGACAGATGTCACGTAACAGATCATTATTCTTTGTTACCAAAGAAATCCTCCTGTCTCGCAATACTTTGCCCAGCTTTTCGAATGCGTCCTTGGCTATCCTAATACGTCTACGGATCTGAGTGTCGCAGTTACTGTTCTCCGTTAAAGCACTTCCCAGATATTTGAACTTCCACTCCTGCTGGATTTTAGTGTCTGCGACCTTTAAATCGCATTTCGTGCTCATCCGATCAATGGTGACCTTGCATTCTTTTATCTTGTAGCTTATGCTTTGTCCCTTCTTTTCGCTACCCTCTGTAGGGGGTTTTGTAATTTGTACTATACTTAAATTAAGAAAGTATAGATACTACATGGGGAAAAGCTCATCAGAACAATTACCATTTGAATATTTATAGAAAAGGTACAGGGAAGTTATGTTACGATGGGGGAAGGTGAGATGCCAGATCACAACCAATAACATTGCAGATTTTTATTTCTATTTTAACAAGAATAAATACACCAAAAAAGCACCAGACCAGATGTGGCAGCAATATTCTATGCATGATTAGAAATTAATTATTCCATTATTAATTGTGGTTATTTCATTTTAAGTATACATTCGCTGATAAATTATGTATTGATTATCATGAAGTGAGATTAATTTATTTGTTTTGTTAAGGTCACCCCAAGCAAAGCAATAAAGCTACTAAGACGATAAGTTGATAAAAAATCAAAAAGCCGGATGAGAGTTCCACAAGAGTTAAGTGTGAGAGAAGAAACCATTAGCATAGAACTTACGGTTCCATCTAGGAATTTCAACCATAAAATTATACGACCTAACTGCCAATCTAGTACTACATTTAAATTCATAAAATCAGCGGATCAAAGAAGGTGGTTCATCAGAACATTTACTAGGAAAATATTTATAGAAAAGGCACAGGAAAGCTATGAAGCCGAGATGCCAGGTCTGGACCAATAACATGGCATTTGGGATTTTATCAAGAATCTCTAGATACAGAGCAGAATCACCAGACCATGTAGCAAAATATTAATTGCATGGGTGAATGGTAGGCTTATAAATGTGTCAGATTCCAGTTCAACCTTCGGCTATGAAGATATACATATATCACCCTTTCTCTTCTTCATTCAACTTGTTCATGGTTTTATTCCGGATATCGTATCCATTGCCAATCATGACAGTGGAGGCCGTTGGTCACAATCTCTACTGTAGAGAAATACACTAATTATAGAAAGAAAGAAAGAACATTAAATAAATTTTTTGCTCGGTATAATCACGATATTAAGCCGACGTTTTACTTTCTCTCAGCTAAGATCCCGAAGGTGTGGAACGTTAAGGTTATAAAAGATTGTCTATCTTAACTTTTGTAACGAGCGGAATTAACTATTGGATGCTTGTTTTTGAGAGGAGACTTTCAGTAGAAAAGAAAAAAGACCGCCATGATTTCTTTCCGCTTCTTGCCTCCGGGTACAAATCAAAACGAAATCTATGACGAAGCCAATGAAGAAGTGGGGTACGTGTATAGAATTTTTCCAGACCATTCTTCCTGATGCGCAAAACTCTAAAGAATCTGGTCTGTTAATGGAATTTTATTGATTAGACAGACTTCCAACAGGATTATTTTAATGTACACACAAGAGTCTCGAAGAGAGTTACACACAGCCGACATTGAAAAGATGGAGAGAATTTTTGTCGCAATGAAAACATATAAAAAGGTTTTTTTCTTCTCGTTTACAGACAGTAATTTAGTCGCTGTGAACAAACACAACGACGTCTAATAAATGCAATATTTGTATTTTTAGAAAAAGAAAATCTTTTTTTGTATTTCTTTTTTAAATTTCTGCACAAATGAATTCCTGATATGACAAAGATGTCAGCTTTACGAAAAGTAAAAAAAATAAAATAAAATGTAAAAAAGAAATATTCAATCATGTAAGCTTAAATAGCGGAGGCGTGAGTATTTAATTAAACAATATCATTAGTGAAAAAAAGAGGGTCCTTTAGCTGGTAATGCTATTAGTTAAATGATAGTGTCGTTATCTCTGTTTGTATGCGAGACAATTTGAGTATGAAACTAAATTAATATTAATGATTCAGTGAATAATCACAACGTCTGCCTCTATTTCTGAGATGAGGTATTGTAATTATTTATATTATTTGCATTCTGCGAACTGACATATTCACAAAGTTTCGAGCGTTGTACGCTCCGGCCTTCTTCAGGTGAAGAGAATTTCGATCTGAACTCTGGATCGAAGGACAGATGACCCAGTGGGAAAAGAGCATTGGTTGGATTCAGTGACTTGATTCACAGAGATCTGAGTTCAAAATTGCAGTGGTGAAAAAAACAAAAAAAAACAAAAAAAAACTTAGAGAGTTGAGCTAAAGGGATAACCAGAGACATTCAGAAGAGGCATGACACGTGGAATTAGAACAATCTACCTACCCCACCAAATGGACGAAATAAAGGGTTCAGTTTGAAATTCCAATGACATTTTTTCACATTACATTGTTTTTCATTGACATTGCAAATAAAGTTTTGAAGCTCAAAGTTGACTGAAGAAACTGTTTTATCCAGAGATTATCATCGAGAGATCCGTTCGAAATTCCAACCAACTACTCAGGCAGTCCGTGATTCGGCTATTGGATGGATCTCTCTCTATATATATATATATATCTCGTATTTGCTGGTATACAAGGCTAACTTTCAAGCATAAAAAGTCCACCAATACTCCAAGCAGAAAATCCCACAATATTCCAAGCAGAAATCACAAAATACTCCAAGGAGAAACCCCTCCAATACTCCAAGCATAAAAATGTGAAATTTAAATCCGGTGTTATATGGTGAGCGGAGCGTCTGAACAAACCGTTTAAAGATCGCATTCAAGAACAGTGGGACCTGTGGATGATAAAAGGGAAAGGTCATTCAGGCTACCGTAATTGTATACTATAACCACAGCAGCCATTCATGAGGTATTGTATGTTGTGGTAGTTGACAATATCTCCATATCATTTATACATTAGAATTTGAGTGAAAAAGAAATACATATTTACTGAAGTTATTTAAGAAATTCAATGCAATACATTTTAAAATAAGATTTTGTGTAGGGTCGTCTGGTAATGCGAATATAGCCTGAACCCTACATTTTCACCAAGTCAGTTTTTACGCCAGCAAATGCGATATCTATATATATCTCTTCGGACCAATTCTTTTCGCCATTTTATATTGTTGTGGATCCCACGTGAAAAATCGGTCTCCAATAAATGACAAACGCAAGTATTTAAGTTAAGAAATTAAATGTATTTACACAAAATACAAAAGGTAATGCTGTTAGTAAAATCCAGGAACGCCGGTTAGTATTAATCAAAGATCGCTATATACAGTCTCGAAGTAAACTTCCTTAGAGTCGGGCGTCCTTGTAACTGACTTCTAACGTCAACTCAATCACAGTGTATGTATTTTCTAACCTGTTCCTCTACTACCCTGACTGACTGTGGCTATTTTATGGCAGCAGGAAGAGTCCATTTATATCAGAAAAGGGTGGACCCCAAATACCCCCTCCTTAGATCCCTTCTTGGATGGAGGGAATATTGTGTCCATTGTTTGTTGAAAAATTGCAGGAGCAACTTTTACTCCGAATGGTAGTCTGTTGAACTTGTACAACCCTTTGTGCGTATTAATGCTAAGGATTTTCGAACTCTTGTACTAGGATTTGTAGATAAGCCTCACTAAGATCTATTTTTGAAAATATCTTACCGCCGTTGAGCTTTGTAAATATCTCCTCTGGGCTCGGTAGTGGGTAATGGTGGTCTTTTACTGCCTTGTTGAGTCCCGTCGAAAAATCTGCGCATACGCGAATTTCTCCAGATTTCTTTTGTACGTAAGCCACCGGCCCAGCCCACTCACTAAACTCTGTTTTTGATAGAATCCCAGTTTGTTCAAGTCTCTCGAATTCTTTGTCTATTTTTTCTATAGTAGCAAACGGTACATTTCGCTTCTTTCTGAAAATTGGTTGGACGTTTTCTATTTTGGCCTTAAATTTGTTGCATCGTCCCAACCACTTGAAAATACCTCAGGAAATTGCTTGTATAATTATTCCTTCAATTTTATGGTATCTGATGGGTCAACCTCTAACTTTTTGCATAACGAGTTGATAGGTAGGTCCCAAACGTTGAATTTCTGCATCCGGTCGATACCTACTAAATTTTCAGTATCTTTCATGACGTATATCTTAAGTTTTTTTTGTTTTGCCGTGAAATTTAACATTCACTATTATTTCTCCCTCAAATTTTATTCGTTTGCCTGTAACCGACTTGGCAATTTTGAATGTGTAACATGGTAGGTCTGTAAGTTGATTATCGTGAGGTCGGAACCCGAATCCAGTTGTAATTTAATCTTTTTGTTTAAAATTTCCAGTTCCACATTTCCTTGCATTGGTGTTGTCATCGTTATTCATCCTTGTAGCTCTTATTCTATTAGTATCTTTTCTATTTCTACATTGGGATGCCTTGTGGCCTTTTTTCCACATTCATGACAGTTTTTATATCTGAAGCAGCAATCCTTGTTCCAATGTAATCCTCCACATCGATAACATGCTGATGGAGGGGGCTTATATTTGTTTCGATATCCGTCATAATTTGTCCTGTATGTTGTATTTTTTCTCTTATAATATTTTATTTTTCATTCTGGAGAGGGTGAGAATCTTTTCATTGTCGTAAAATTTTAGTTTTCTTTCCGGGGAGGGTGAAGAACGTAGACTTTTGTTTAACTTACGTATATGAGAAACAGCTGATTCTTCAAAGTCCTCTGCGTCTTTCTTTATTTTTAAACATCTGGCAATCTTTTGTTAATTGCTGTAATGTTAGACCCGGTTGATTTTGTAATTTTGCAAGCATTCTTCTACGCATTTCGCTATCTTTTGTAGAAACTAGCCCTTGAACAAAGATGAGACATTTAAAATTGTCCGGGGTTAATTCCGCTAGTTTGAAGTCGTCACAATGTTTATTTACGATTGCGGCAAAAGTGGAATAATCCTCATTATCGCCCATTACCAGGTTAAGGCATTTCCACCTCCTATGGAAGAGTGATGTTTTGGGGCTGAAGAGTTCTTTAAGACATGTCACTGCTTCGTCAAATTTTAATTCGTTCGTCTATTTTGCCAAGATATAATCCACGAACTTTGTATATTCTTCAGTTGCTAATTTTCTAAGCAATAGACGTAGCTTTTTTGCTTCTGTCCAATTTTGACAGTCTATGTTAAAGATGTCTTCATGTCTTCTGAAGTAATCTCCAAAATTTGTCCTCATCTAGAGAATATTTGAAAATCTCTATGGTATTCCACACTGCGTCTTGCGAAAATGTTTCTTCTTTTTCAATATCTGATTGCTTGCTGCCCGCTACTTTCAATATTAGTTCCTGGAGCTCTGTTTGTCTATCTTGATTTTCTTTTTGCGTTTGTAATATTTGCTTTTGCCATTTTTCTTGTAGCTGTAGCTGTTGATCATTTTGGTATTTCTACATTTATAATTGCTCATTTTGGTGTCTTATCGGTTCTACCAACATATTTTTAAAATCTTCCATGATGACTCAATTTTATGTATTATTACTCCTCGAAATTGTTTGTCGCTAATTTGTTGTTGAACGACGAGGAAAGGATTTTTCTTCTGTTGATTAGTTTTTCCGCGTGTGTTCGCCAAGTTGTTTGTTGTTAGACGTACGAAAAGTTTTTCTTTCCGCGTGAGTTTCGAATCCTCGTTCGCCAAGTTGTTGTGGATCCCGCGTGAAAAATCGGTCTCCAATAAATGACAAACGCAAGTATTTAAGCTAAGAAATTAAATGTAGCTACACAAAATACAAATGGTAATGCTGTTAGTAAAATCCAGGAACGCCGGTTAGTATTAATCAAAGATCGCTATATACAGTCTCGAAGTAAATTTCCTTAGAGTCGGGCGTCCTTGTAACTGACTTCTAACGTCAACTCAATCACAGTGTCTATGTAATTTCCACTCTGTTACTCAACTACCCTGACTGACTGTGGCTATTTTATTGCAGCAGGACGAGTCCATTTATATCAGAAAAAGGTGGACCCCATAATATATATCATTAAGTTTATTAATATCTACTTTTTGTATGAATGATTCGTTGTAATATATATATATATATATATATATATATATATATATATATATATATATATATATATATATATATATATATTGTGGCGGACAATATATTCTTATATGTAAGACTGCTGGGAAAACACTAAATAAAAAATTTAATAAAATTTTCCTTCTCTACCTTATTTAACGAAATTTAAACAAAAAGGACCTTAACTACAACATCAATCAGAGTTTTAACAGATAGTAACAAAAAAAAAAAAAACCACAAAACAGCGGAGACTGATAAAATTAGCCATTGTAACCAGAAAATAAAACAACCCAACCTTACACGACTCCAAAAACTTGACATATAATAGACACCCCTACTTTCAACAAAGCAGAGATCCCTTGAGAATGAAAAACTAACACTCGATTACATCTCCATTTCAAAACTACAAATGAGTAAAAGATCCAAACATCGCTTGAGGATGAAAAAGTCATCTCACAGTTAAGGTTTAATATTGGAATTAATCTTAAATACTGCTGACCAGTTTCGAAACAGTAATTTCTTTGTCGCTATGGAATCATATTTAAAAATATATATATATATATATATATATATATATATATATATATATATATATATATATATATATATATATATATTTCAAAAAGAATTACACATATATAAGCTTCAAATTCCTTAGGAATATGTATATATATATATATATATATATATATATATATATATATATATATATATATATATATAGATAGATAGATAGATAGATAGATAGATAGATAATATTAGTGGTAAATATACACATACATATGCAAAATATATAAATATACAATGGAAAAAATTATGTATACAACATTCATATTTCCCCCTTACACTCACCCCTAGTTAAAAAACCCTCTCTGTTAAGTTTTAATCTCCCACCTTCTCTCGTATGTTACCCCTCTCTTTAGCTCTAACATTCGTCCCACACTCTCATACTTACACTCTCTCTAAATTCTATTTTTATTTTCGGAGTTGTTCTTTTCTGTTTTCTTTTTGAATTTGTAGGTCTGATGAATTGGATCGTATTTACGATTCCAATGGAATAAATTATGACTATGGAATATTAGTGTTTAAGCCTTTTTATTTTATATATATATATATATATATATATATATATATATATATATATATATATATATATATGCATTTTATTATGCTCTACGCAGAATAATTGTTTTATAAGGACACCATCTTCTGGAGTGAAAGATATTCTATTTAATGTAGGTGTTGCTTTTGTATAATAATTGTTTATAGAACTTTTTGCCATTATTCGCAAAATGAGTTGTATGTAATGATATTGTTATCCACAAGTATTTGTTTTCTTCTAATGGTTGAATTTTTTTTGTTTGATACGCAGAATAGTTTGTTGATTAACTATTACCGATCCATCTTTGAAAATAACACTGTAATATTTTGTTAGTGATTTTAAATTCTTTTTTTTTCAAGATAACGGATGCTCGATTCCAGCATGTGTTAACATATCCTGTTTGTAGATATTCCAGTCGTTCCAGTCGACATTGATCATTTTCAAGAATACGATTTACGCTATGGTCTTGTAATTCAAGAAAACATTGACATGATGGCGTTTGAGATTTAGGACGCTATAGTTTTAAATCACAGTTTGACACCGTCTTCAGTAAAAACAGGCCTTTATACATTCTGAATGACAGGTAAAGAAAAGTAAAAAAATGGTTTGAAGGAAAATATATCAGCGATGAAATGTCCCCTAAGATATTTTTTAAACATTCTGAAAATTGGAACAAATATGGATGACGAGGTAATGTTGGGAATTCGAAAAAGTTACGACACATGGAATTAACATTGTCTTTTTGACATTGGAAATACCTCCAGGAATCGTGGACAGGGTAATCAGTTCTGGTATTATTTTCCGAATTGCTTACCGTCATTATAAGTGATTAATACGCACACACGTTCGCACAGACACTAACAAACACGTACACAAACACACACAAACACACACAAACACAAATTCAAGCATAAAAAACAGAGAAGCACACGCAAAAACCCCCAAAAAAATACATACACACATGCAGACACAAATGCCAAACTCAAATACAAAAAATACACAATCAAATACGCACACACACGCAAACACACATTCACTCACCATAAATGCACACGCACACACAGACACAAACGCAAACACAAAAAACAGACAGAAATAAACATAGAAGCAAACACATGCACAAACATGCAAACACAAAAATTTATATATATATATATATATATATATATATATATATAAATGTACGTATATATATATATATATATATATATATATATATATATATATATATATATATATATATATATAAATGTACGTATATATATATATATATATATAATTTGTTTAATAATAATAAATTAATTTATTAAATAAATAAATACTTGAAAGCATATAAATAAAAATAAATATTAAAATTCCATTTCGGCATGAAACTCAGAATTGTGCAGTTACTGTAAGATATATATATCGCTTAATATATATATATATATATATATATATATATATATATATATATATATATATATATATATATATGTGTGTGTTTATGTCCGTGCGCGCACACACATGCACAGTCACTTTACATTAAGCACTGTTTTTTCTTACACTTTAGAGTACATGTATTGTGTACAATCGCTCGCTCATATACCTGCGTATTCGGTTATATATATATATATATATATATATATATATATATATATATATATATATATATATATATATATATATATATATATATATATAAACTATTATATTATATTACATTATTATACATTTCTCAACAATGAAAATTTATTTATTTTAACTTCTTGGTGTTGGGAAGCCTGTTTTGGGCGAAATGGCTATATATTATCCAACGACAATTTTTCCTCTCACTACTATAAAAGACATGGATAAACGCAACCATAAATAAATCTTAACTTTAAAAATGAATCAGTTTGTTTGACGATCGTAAATTGCGTGAAACCCATCGTCACAAACTCACATCAATCTAACTAAATATATATATATATATATATATATATATATATATATATATATATATATAGGCAGAAATCCTTCCTTTATACATGTTTCATTAAAAACGAGAGACAAAGTACTACTGTTAAGCTTTCTATTTAATTTTTCTTGTGTTCGAACAAGATCTTTCTTTTCTGGACAAAAGATGTGTAAGAACTGTCCAAATATTTTATATTTCCGAGCATTTTCGCCTAATGGGTAAAGCTATAGCCGAAAGCGCTCGGAAATATAGGAGATAGGACGGTAGTGAGATTGGCCCGTAGGGTTTCCAGAGGTTTTAAAGACAGGGACGACAGAGTTGCAAGAATCAAGGAGGCAGTAGTTGTATAGTTTACAGAGAACTGGAACCAGCTCAGGGTTTCTTACGGACTAGGGCTGCTATCCCGTTACCAGTACTTGTTTTGTGAGAATCTAATTTCGAAGAAAATATTCGCTTGACATTCAAAAAAAAAAAAAAAATGGTGAAATTTTACGGAATATTTATTTCAGTGACAAACATGAAACATTACCATATTGTCAAAGCGCATAATTAAACTATGTCTAAGGTGAGGTCGGATAAAGAGACTGTGTTTTTTTTCAACACATTGATAATGTCTCCAAGCAGAAAGAACATATATATCAGGTTTTTCCTACAATAGACGCCATTACGCAATGAATGAACATGTTTTCATTAGAGTGATTGACAACAACAGCTAAATATAGTTTACATAAATAGCACACATCAATAATTGTCATCGATTACACAGACAGACACAGACACACACAAACACGCATATATATTATATTATATATAAAGTACAGTGTATGTGTGTGTGTGTTTGTGCTTGTGTGTGCGTGTCCAAGTAACCCCTCCGTTTCCACTTGTCCGATTTCAATGATTCATTTCTAGAAAAGTTAGGAGCAGGGAACGATTTTCGTTGAGCTCAGATTCAGGGTGGCCAGATTATGCGAGGTTAAAAATATATTTTAATATATTATACT
>OZ010592.1:93254388-93306888 GCA_963932145.1 Acanthosepion lycidas | reverse complement strand
GAAATTGCGGAGAGCCATGATCGCCAACCTCTTGAAGGGACATGGCAGATAGAAGGAGAATGAGTTTGTGTAAATAGATGGCGGAACAAGGTTTAAGAGAGATTACAATAGGACAGAATTTATTAAAAGCTACAAATGACAGGAAATTGTGGAGAGCCATGACTTCCTACGTTCTGAGACGACACGGCACGTAGAAGAAAATGGATGAGTTGATGGTGGAACCAAAGTTAGTAGAAATTTTTTAAAAAATGAGAAAATTTATTAGGAACAATAAAGAAGAGGAAATTGTGGAGAGTCATGATCACCAAACTTCTGAAGGGACACGGTACAGAGAAGAAGTAAGAGTGGAAGTGGAGGAGGAGGAGGAGGAAGAAGAAGAAGAAGAAGAAGAAGAAGAAGAAGAAGAAGAAGAAGAAGAAGAAGAAGAAGAAGATGATCTTGTGTAATTGAATCGCGGAACAGTGTTTCGAAGAGATAAAGAGATGAAAATTATTAAGCACTAAAAAGGACTGGAAGTTGTGGAGAGACATAATCACAAACGTCCTGAAGAAGAAGAAGAAGAAGAAGAAGAAGAAGAAGAAGAAGAAGAAGGTCCAATTTCTTATCTGGAATATTTTGAATGACGTAAACTGAATAACAAAAAAATGTAAATCCGACGCCAAATAAAGTTTGCAAAGAAAGAAAGATTTATTAGAATGCCAATATTTTCTCACACCAATACAAATGGTTAAAATTACAATATTGTTCTCAAATGATTTTATTCGCTTTAATTTATATTTTTGTACAAATTTTATTCTAACAGATTTCGTACAATTCGTTTTATAAATTATCATTGGTTGCTTTCTGCTTGAAATCTTCACAATGAATTTTCAAGCACTAAGAAAAAAAAAAAAAATAAAATAACCATTAAGGGTAGACAACTCTTCCACAAAAATATAGTTACCCAAATCCAACAAAATAATTCACCATAAACATGATATAAAACAGATTAACACCCTTCGTGTGTTTAAAGTTCTTTTTCATTACATGCATTTCCTTTCTTTCTAAAACCACACGATATAAGTAGTTAAAACATTTTTCAAATGGCAAGCTGTTGGCTTGATTTCAAGTGATGTGAAACTTGTGTCACGCAGTCTCGAGAATAAATAGTAACTCTTCAATTTGGAGATAAATAGATACTGCAGCATGAAACCGGAAGATAATTCCTTCTGCTTGGCCGACTGGAAAAAATCTCGCTAACATATTCCCTAGTGTTAATCAATTTCAGATGTTAAGAAGCCCAGATGAGAGACAGTATCTTTTTTCAAAACATTTCAGAGTCGTTCGAATTATTTCAGGTATTTTAATAAGCTACATTTTATTTAACAGCAAGAAAAGAAAACTGAAAAAAAGAGAATTTCTTGAAGAGATTGGAATGGAGAAATGAGGAAACGGATGAAAAATTATTATTCTTTTTTATATACCACGTACCGTCATAATAAAGGCGACCATGGCTCTCTTTAATTTTCTCTCCTTTGTAGCTTGTAGTTAAATTTTTTTGTATCTCTCCTTGTTCTGAAATCCATCTACACAAACTTGTTAGGTAACTGATGCGTTGTTTACCTCTGTTCTACTTGTCTTCAATACGTCCCGTGAGAGTCATGTTATCCAAGACCTCTTTCTACTTTATAAGCCCTACAAATATCATCTGCTTCTTTCTGATGTTAAGTATAAGCGTCCAAGTTTCCAAAACGTTGTCGGTCAAAAGTTCAGTCCAAGATATTCTCAGTATCCTCCTGTAGAACTAAATTTCGGTTGTCTCGAATCTCTTCTTTATCTGCGATGAAATTTTCGAAATTTGGTGTACATATACGATGACCATTATTACGTAATAGAAACCAGAAGTGTTTTCTTTGTTTCAAACGGAATTTTTCAGTTTCGTAATATTTTGCTTCCCATTTGCTATCCAAATACGCCTTCGGATTTCAATGTTGCTCAAGGCCTCTGATCAGGAGATTAAAAATTTTGAAGAGCGTGGAAACACCTCTTACTTGTTGTTGTTCTCAGGGTGGTAGCACCTGTTAGGGTCCCAGTTATGGGTAAATAATACCCCCCCGTCTAACAAAAGCAAAAAACTATGAAAGTAAAAGAATACATTTTTATCTAAAATCATATATATATATATATATATATATATATATATATATATATATAAAATTCTGTGGTACAAAATTTGTATTTATATAAATATATACATATATATGTATATATATATAGAGAGAGAGACAGACAGACAGAGATATACAAATTTTGTGCCACAGAATTTAAATATTGGTTTAAAAATGACGGAACGCATTCTTTAAAAGTGACCAGTTCGTTGGAATCTCTTTATAAATTTTACTTTCTTCAGAAATATTCTTTCACTCTTGTAGTTCACTGCTACTTACGAGGAGGGATTTTTTTCTCCAGATGATGGCCTTGCTGGCCGAAACTTGTCGAGGAACCTAATTGAAATAATAAAACAAAAAAATATTAATATACAACGCAATGTGTCTGGAAAATTTAATTTTTTAATAATTTTTATTGTTCAAAACACACGCACGCACACACACACACACACACACACACACACACACATATATATATATATATATATATATATATATGTATACATACTCTCCCTTTTAAACAGTTTCGAATAAATTTCTCCTCCACCTTCCCACTTGTGTTGTTTTTTCCTTTTTGTTTGGTCACGTGGTCTTAGTTTTGTGTTTTTGCCTATAATTATGCAGTTTTCTTTACCTCTTTAGCCAGCATTCCCTGACGATCCGCTTAGGTAAAACCTTGGTAGGTTTGTCTGGCTCTCTAGGTTTGACTAGGTCTACTCTACTTTTGTAGTGAGCACTTTTACGTTAGCTGATTACTCGTATCGGGTTTTTTTTCTTTGGGCTTTGGACCTGTATGCTGTACGATTATTTTCGACAGACGTTCATGTTCATAGCTCTTTCTTTTTTTAAAACCTTTTTTTTTTTCTTCGAGATTGATTTGCCCATTAGCAAATCAAGAAACCGAAGTTTTCCCGAGACGAGTGTAGTTAACTATATATATATATATATATATATATATATATATATATATTCCAGCTTGAAGAAATTTTTTGAAAATGGTTGTAATTCGTTTAAAAAAGATTTATCTTAATGAATATATAGTTTAATTAAGATTTTTGGAACATATGGAAAAAAGGGACATTTTTAAAAATATATTTTAGTGAATTTCCGATGTTTTTATAACACTATTGGACTCTACTTTGAGCAAAAAGAATGTATAATTACTCCCCAAGCTTAACAGAAGAATCGGGATGGAATCGATCAGAAACGAAAATGATATGTTCAGATTTAATCAATCATAGTTAAGGATCAGAAGTCATGAAGGATTGAAATAAATTTGAAATATAGATATTATATTCCAGAATCATTTTCCAACTTATATAAGATGACCTTCGCCCTCTCTAAACGTCTAACTTTCTGTTCTAGAGTGACATGGTGCCTCAGACGTTTCACGTACGATTTCATATTTTAGTTTTTTCTCACTGCTCTTTGTACTGAAGCTCATCTCTCACGTGCCAAACGTCTTATGGATTGAGTTGGATCTTTTCTAAATGATCTCTTTATCTCTAAGTTGAAATTATGATCCATCTTCCTGTTGTGACCTCCTGATTAAATTTTTCTCTTTACTATTCCCTATTTTTTAAGCTTATTCACCATTCTCTTGATGATTCTTGAAGAGATTTTGAAGATGAAAGTCAGATTATGAATATTGGTAACATTACTGAAAGCCTGAATGATCTTTTTCATCTCACTATTGTCCAGTTGGGAATATGTAGTGGTTTGACACAAAACGATTTTAACCTGTTCTCTTTCTATCTGAATAACTGAAAGGGTTTTTCAATGATTCCCATGATAAATAGTGTCAAGGTGTCTAAAACGACGTCTCTGATAATCGGAAAAAAGAAGAAACAATTAGTCTAATGTTTTTTTTTAGATATTACATATTTTGTAGGATGGACAATTATCCTATGCTGCTACACGAGTTGGACAATTTTGATTTTACACCCTATATATTTTTAGTATATATATATATATATATATATATATATATATATATATATATATATATATATATATATACAAAACATTATGATATGTTGGGCTATGGCCTCTAAGAGTAAATTTGAAAAAGTGTGACATAGTGACACACTGACATTCGCATTTATTATTATTATTATTATTATTATTATCATTATTATATATATATATATATATATATATATATATATATATATATATATATATATATATATATATATTCAGTTGTATGGATATGAGTTCATGACCTTGGGTTTTACGCTTTTACAAAAGCGTTAAACACACGGTCAAAAACTCCTGTCTATATAACTGACTATGTTAGGTATATCACTGATATTGAGCAATTTCCATGTACTGCGCATATAAAATTATAATTATATATATATATATATATATATATATATATATATATATATATACATATATATATATATATATATATATATATATATAAATATATATATATAAAATTGACATAAATCAAATATATGTGAAAGTTTCCGTTTGAAAATGATAACATATTTTGCAAGTACTTACCATCAAAAAGAAGCAACCCTCTATTAATAAATTTTGTTTTAATTTAAGGGTTCAGTTCTTGGATAATTCATTTGAACCGGATGTTTATTTTAACCATGTGGTACCATAATCTGCTCCCCACCACAACAGAATGTAAACCCACGTTCAAGTCAAACATCACATAGTTAACCAGTTAAACGCTCCACTTGCTCCTCTATCGATTTGTACGCTGAAAATGACCACGAATACCTGAAAGTTTTCGATAGATGATATAATCTTGTCCAATTAATTCACACCTAGTATCAAGCATTATCGACACGAGGAAAAGGCGTAACAGATAATTGCTATCACTTTTGCCTAATACAGCATATTTAGAAAAATACATAGAGATAGATATTAATATGTTTGTGTGTGTATGATTGTGTGTGCTCGACGTAAAATTAACACTACCCTGCGTTTAACTGAATTTCATTTAAATTTAATTATCAATAGTTTCTTTTGCATATATATATATATATATATATATATATATATGAAATGGACAAAGTCCGACAATTATTTTAAGACATTTTTATGTTTATAGATACAAATATTTAAGTAAATGCTCTGTTTTATAATAAACAATATTTATAAAATTTACCGGCCTGAATGTCAGAGAAATTTTAATAGAAAATATTCCTCCTCCGACAGGAATTGAACCTATATCCTATACGGAACCGTCATATAGGCTGACGTGCCTTAATCGATTGAGCCACAGAGGATCGTTCGATTAGCAAGGTCGAATTTACTGCCTTTAAACTTCAATCTTCCATGAATCTCTCACGTACACTCATATCTTCTCATGTTTATATTTGGATTCGCCATGAGCAGATATGAATGTCCGTGAGAGATTCCGGAAAGATTGAAGTTTAAAGACAGTAAATTCGACCTTGCTATTCGAACGATCGATCGGTTAAGAGGACGTCAGGCTAAATCTCTCGGTTCTGTATAGGATACAGGTTCCATTCCTGTTGGAGGACGAATATTTTCTATGAAAATTTCTCTGACATATATATATATATATATATATATATATATATATCGGAAACATGTCAAAATTTTGACATGCAATATGCTAATGTAATATTCTAAAATAAATAATATTGCTCTACTTTGTATTGATCCCTCTTTTAAATTAAATGTTACGAACGTTGGAATTGTTCTCATCTTACGTGGATATATATATATGATAAGAGACAGGACAAGCAAGGACACTACTAATAGGGCATCCCATAGGTAAAACAAATCATTGCTTTTATTGAAAGAGAAGAAAATGATTAGTTTATATCTTAAGAGATGAAAGTATAAATTCTATCATGAGTACTAGCACAGTCCTTTACACGGTGGCGACCTGTTGAATAAGATAACAGGTCGGGGGTGGCTGTCGGAGCTGATATGATGAATAAGAACCCCGAAATCATCGAGGAAGACGGCTTTCATCACTGAGGACCACCTTTAAGCATTCGAATGTATTTTGCGATATCTATTTCTGTTTTTAACAGTGACGACTGGGTACAGACCAGTTGGCGACCGGGGAAGAGAACTGGTGACAACTGGAGAGACAGTTGACATCTCGGAAAGACGAGTAAAAGGGGCAGGCAGGTTTAGCTACCCCAAATGCAAGCTTCTTTAGGAGCAATGCTACAATGTGCTACGAGTACTCAAAGTTTAATATACCCCCGAGAGATCCTGAGAGGAGGGGGTGGAAGATATCTCTATCAGGACTGATTCTTTGACAACGAACGTAGACGCCCAACCCTACTCGGAAGAATGCATGTGTGGAAAGTTGTGCAAACACCAACGAGGCCTAAGAATCCACCAAGGCCGGATGAAATGCCTGGAGAGGGGGAGGCTTTAGCAACGTACAGGTAAAAGCCCTGGTAAAACGAAGGAGAGGAAGGACCAGGAGTCGCACCACAGAGTCCAATCCCTCCAAGCTCAGGTTTCATCTTCTCTAGGCATGGAGTCGAAGAGAAGAATCAAATGGCCGTCTGCTGACAACAAGGAGGCCTGGCAGAATTTCGATAACGACATTTGCGAACTATTGCAACTAGCCAGCCAAGGAAGCGCCCAAAATCAGTTAAAATATATGACCACAAAGTAATAACCAGCATGGGATCCAAAAGATTTGGCTATGTCGAATCTAAAGAGATAGCAAAGCCAAACACCACCACTAACCGAAGAGAAAAGAAAATTAAAGAGCTCAGAAAGGAGCTAAGATCCCTTAAAAAAGCTTACAGGAAAGCGAACAGTGAGGAACGCCAGCCTCTGGAGGAACTTCGTACAATACTGAGGGAGAAGCTGAAGAATACTCGACGAGCCGAGTGGCACAGAAGAAAGGGAAAGGAAAGAGCTAGAAAGCGAGCAAGGTTCTTGTCTAACCCATTCGGTTTTGCTAAGAAGTTATTAGGAGAGAATCGGAACGGACAACTAAGGGCATTTGCAGAAGAAATTAATACTTTCCTCGGGGAATCCATGAAAGATCCATTAAAGGAACAAGACCTTTATAAGAACGATAGTCTCATAATACATAAACCGCCAGTAAGTCCATTTGATTTAAGCATGCCCACTTGGAAAGAAATCCAAGAAGTGGGGAGAGCATCAAGATCTGCTTCAGCACCAGGGCCGAGTCTATAAAAGATGTGGAGGGATTCTCCGGAAATTATGGAAATTAATAAGGATCATTTGGAGGAAAGGCAAAGTAGTCGATCAATGGAGACGCGCAGAAGGAGTATGGATTCCCAAGGAAGAGAAGTCCACAACACTGGACCAATTTAGGGGAATATCACTCTTGAACACTGAAGGTAAGATCTTTTTTGGTGTATTATCAAGACGTATTACTAAATACGTATTGGCGAACAATTACATCGATAAATCTGTCCAGAAAGGTGGTATCCCAGGAATGCCAGGGTGCCTGGAACACACAGGCGTACTTACGCAGCTGATAAGAGATGCGAGAGAAAAGAAAAAGCGATCTGACAGTACTATGGTTGGACCTCGCCAATGCGTATGGTTCCATGCCTCATAAGCTCGTGGAATAAGCTCTAAAAAGGCATCACGTTCCCTCTTCAATTTCAGACTATTATAACAACTTTCAGCTTAGAGTATCGGCAAGAATAGTATCGGAATGGCACACCCTGGAGAAAGGCATTATCACGGGGTGCACGCTGTCCGCAGTACTGGTCTCGCTGGCTATGAATATGCTGGTCAAAGCATCTGAAGTAGAGTGTAGAGGCCCCCTCTCTAAATCAGGAATTCGCCAGCCCCCCATTAGAGCATACATGGACGATCTAACCGTAACATGCACATCCGTTACAGGAGGAAGATGGCTCTTGAAGGGCTTAGAGAAAAACATTATATGGGCCCGAATGACTTTTAAGCTAGCTAAGTCCCGATTATTAGTCATTAAAAAAAGGAAAAATAACGGAGAAATATTATTTTAAAATATCCGGTGTAATTATCCCAACCCTAAACGAAAAACCTGTTAAGAGCCTGGGTAAGTTTTTTGACGGCAGTCTAAGAGACACTGTGGCTACTGAACAGAGAACTAAAAACCTTACACAGTGGCTCAATAAGATTGATAAATCAGGCTTACCAGGTCGATTTAAAGCCTGGTTATTCCAGCACGCCGTTTTACCCAGAATATTATGGCCACTTTTGATGTACGAATTCCCAATGACCAGTTTAAAATCACTGGAGAAATCAATAACTAGGCGCCTGAGAAGATGGTTGGGGGTTCCGAAGTGTCTGAGCACAGCAGCACTCTACGGTAGGAGTAATGCTCTTCAGCTTCCTTTTAATAGACTTGTTGAGGAGTTTAAAGTCACAAGAGTAAGAGAACAGCTGCAATATAAAGAATCAAAAGACCCCAAAGTGGTAGCAGCATGTATTCAATCTCGAACGGGGAGAAAATGGCGTGCAGTAAAGGAGGTGGAGATAGCAGAGGATAGATTACGGCATAAAGTAATTCTTGGCACTATTGCTAAAGGTAGAGCGGGTCTCGGGTTTTCCTTTTCCCCAAATAAACGTCAATTAATCCAAGAAGAAGTGCGAGCAGGGATTGAAGAAACGAGATACTGCAAGATGGTGGGACTTAGTTCACAGGGAGCATGAACAAAATGGCAGGGTGTCGAACAGAAAAAGATCAGCTGGTCAGACTACTGGCGGTCAAATTTTGGTGAAATAAGTTTCCTAATAAAATCGGTATACGATGTGCTACCTAGCCCATCGAATTTATATTTATGGGACAAAAGGGATACCCCAAATTGCCAATTATGTGGGAAACGTGCTTCACTGCAACATATCCTAAGTAGCTGCGCAAAAGCCTTGAGTGATGGTAGATACCGTTGGCGCCACGACCAAGTCCTAAAAGCAATAGCACATGAAGTCAGTGAAGCAGTAGGAACTTCTAAATACAAACCGAATAAGAAGTTCATATTAATTCCCTTCGTTAAAGAGGGAACAAAGAAGGAAAAACAAACGATCCCCAAAACAAACTTGTTAGCGTCAGCAAATGATTGGCATTTGGATACAGACCTGAAGACACAACTAAAGTTCCCCAGACATATAGCGGAAACATCACTAAGACCAGACTTGATTATCTATTCCAACTCCACCAAACAGTGTATAATATGGGAGCTGACGGTCCCCTGGGAAGAATACCTGACATTAGCAAATGAAAGGAAACGATCAAAATATCAAGAATTGATCGAAAAGTGTCAGCAAAATTCCTGGAAGGTCACATATGACTCTGTGGAAGTAGGATGTCGTGGCTTTGCAGGCCAGTCATTATGCAAAGCTTTTAGGAAAATAGGGATTGTGGGATCAGCTAAAGCCAAAGCCGTTAAGAAAATTTCAAATGAAGCTCTGACGGCTTCTAAATGGATATGGATTAAAGGATCCGAGCAGTGGGGGAATAATTCAATGGAAAACAATCCCTAAAAAGCTAGATACAAAATCACCCCACAGTATTGATAAAATTTATCTGGATTTACATTGCTTGCGAATAAATGTTTTTTTTGTAGGTTTTATTATTTAAATTTAGCTCACAAACTCTCGATAATTTTTTTCATGAAACAGAAAATATTGTAACTTAGCATCCGATATTGTTCAGGTATTGGAACTTATCCTAATTTAGAATTTATCCCTTTCATACGATAATGTTTGTAACATAATTTAAAATCAATCCACCCAAATTAACATTAATAAAATTATTAGGTTGGTGCGGGGGTAATGTCGGTTTTTGACGTGATTTTTAACGTCAAAAGCCGACATTATTTTTGCACCAACATAATAATTTATACCATACGCAACAATTTATTTTAAACGTTATAATTTATCATTAATTCTTTTGTACTATATAAATTGTTAATTTATTTCAAATCAATATTTAATCAGTCCCTATATAGTTTAATTTAATATTCCATCCGTCCCTTCCGGTACCACTGATATATTTTAACCGTAAATACGTAAAATCAATCCATTCCATACGATAATAAGAACTTTTTAATTAAGTAGTATAAGTTATTTTTGGAAAAAAGATTACATTTTTTAATTGGTGCGAAGCAAGCAATTTGTATAATTCAGTTTGGAAGGGGAAGGGGAAAAAAAGAGAAGGAGAAAAAAAAAGACGCCCTCATTTTAGTGAACAGCTAGGGTATGCATGCGCATTGGTCCCTTTTATTTCTGTCCCTATTTTTCTTTTGTTTAATTCCCCATCCCCTCCCTCGTTAGGTGGTCAGTGACTTCAGTTCTCTGGTGGATGCGGGGCGACTTTCGTTTCGTGTGTGTGCTTTTTCGTATTTGTTGTTGTGTATGAATGTGTGTGTGTCTGTGTGAATGCTTGGAGGAATGAATGTTTTTTCTTATTTTTTCTTAGCCCCGCATTGATTTCGTCTAGTTAACTGATTTTGCTGCCACATTTATGGTTTGTGGGGGGTTTTATTACTAACACAGTTTTGTTTATTTTTCATTGTAAATACTTAAGTCATATTGTATATACTCATTTGGGGATCTTTTAAAAGTTGTTGTTTTATTGACCCTCCCCCCACAGACAATTTTTGTACATAAGGGGACGAGTTAGGACTTCATAGAGAATTTGAGGCATTATGGTGGACGTAGTAAGAAAGGTAGGAGTGAATGTGTTGTTTTGGTGATTGGAATATTGTTAGTTTGTTTGGGTCCGTGTCTGGGACTAGCTAAGTTTAGATTTAAGACAGAAGAAGACCGTCATTCCCCATCCCCCTTTTAGGCCTTGTGCCACATTTTATACGTTATGTATAAATAAATATCGTTCCGTCTTCCGTCTTTTTGTGACCGGTGTTTTGGACTCATCTAATTTGTTATTCTTGTGTTAAAGTGCGACAAACCCGATTTTTTACCACGAGGATTTACTGAACGAACTTTTTGGATTGACGATTTTTCTTTGATCACACCAAGACATTTTGTTAAGTTATTGTTTCAGTTTTTTATTCTTCCATTTCTTTTGTTTGTTTTATTTTTTGGGGGGCTTCGGCCCACATAATTTTTTAATTTTTTTTATTAATTTTTGTTTCTAAAAATTTAGTACATTATAAGAAAAAAAGAAAAGAAAAAGAAAGCTTTGTTTTTTACTTCGTTTTTATTTTTTATACCCATCTTCTTTTTTTAGCGACTTCGGTCGCATTCTTTCTTTCTTTTTTGGTTTGACTAGTTTGTTTTTCATTTGATTTTAATTTATTTTCTTTAGCGGCTTCGGCCGCAAACTTTTATTTTTTTTTTCTGGTTACAAACCAGATTTTTTTTCTTTTTTGAACATTTAATTTGAATTTTTGGAAAAAAAGAAAGGAGTTTTCTGTTTTTGTTTTTTATTTTTCGGCAGCCTTTGGGCGCCATCTTTATTTTTAATTTTACCTGTTTATTTCTTTCTGTTTGTGCTAGTTTGTTTTTTACTGTTTTTGTCTTTGCTATTTTTTTTCTGGTACATCCAGGCTTTTTCTTTATTTGTTTAATTTCTCTATTTTTTTTTCTACCTTCTCCCAACTCCTTTCCCCTAAAATTTGGACCCGCACGTGGAAGTCTCCACTTTAATCCACCATGGCCGACGAAGCCAGTCGGTCTAATGTGAAGAAAGACCTTTTCGGTTCTGCGGCGAAAGCTGACCCGCCGGAGAAACCCACTAAAAAGCAGGCTAATACTAGCCCAATTTTGAAAAAAGGTGCTAGTGTCTCCAAAAAAGACACTAGCAAAAATGTAGAAGTGCCCAAGGATGCACAAGTTAAGACCGCCGAGGAATTGCCCTCATGTTGGAAGTCCCCCCCAAGTTGTATCTTGAACATGGCGGATTTCTTGGATAAGGCGAAGGGGTACGGCCATCTTGTTAATAAAGATGGGTTCGTCGATATTGTCCAAGAACTCGATGTGTTCTCAAAAAGAATGGTGACCATTTTTGTGGTGGATAAGAAAACTAGAAAGATTTGTCGCTCCACAAAAGACACAGTGATTAAATCACTTTTGTCCCTGGGGATAAAACCCCAAAGAGTAATAAAGGGTAGAGGGTTCTTCATGTGGGACATTCTGCTACCCACCCCAGAAGATTGCCTGGCCATGGCCAAGAAAGAATTAATTACAAAAGATTTTATCATCAGAACAGAGTATGAAGGCCGCAGGCGGACCAGGGTAGCCGTCTTCGAAGTTCCTCCTCAAATTTCGGGAGAGCTCCTGGCTGCATTTTTTATGCAGTTCGGCCAAATTTTAGGGGCTCTCTCCGACAATTTGAACGGGGGATGGACTTTTGATATAATGCTCGACCAGAAGGCCTTCAAGTCCGTCCCCAACTGTTTGGAGTATGGTGACCGGAAAATGCCGGTCATAGTGACCGGTAGAAGACCAACTTGCTGGAGGTGTGGAGAGACTGGTCACCTTTCCTCCTCCTGCCCAGGAAAGAAGGCCCCTGGAGTTCCGGTCGCTGGCGACCAAAATCCCCCCTTGGCCGAGAAGCTAAAATCCGCGGCGCCTGTAGTGGGCCTAGCTGCGAGGCGGACCGGTGAGGAAAATCCCCCGGTTGGGCCCAGACCCTCATTACCCCCGAAGCCGACGCCTGCCACAAGTGTGGATAAGGAGAAGGAGGAGGGGGAATGGCTCCTCGTAGTTAGGGGCAAGGGGAAGACCCAAACAGCGGTTCTTCAGTCCCAACATGACACCGGGGACAAAGTCACCTACAGCCCCATTCCCTCTACCAGCTCCGAGGGCGACGCCTCGGCGTCTTACGAATCCAATGCTACCGAAGCGCAAAAAATCAATGAACCCGGCTGGAGGAAAATTTTAGACATCAAGAAGCTAAAAGACAAATTGGATGAAACGCGGGCTAAAAAGCAAAAATCGCTGGGGGCACCGGGCCCCCTATCCTCTGCCCCGTCTTCCCCTTCTGCATCAAAAAAATCTTTCACTAAACCAGCTCCGCCCAAATCTGTATCAAACTCACCGGCAAAATCTCTGCATTCGTCCAAACCTTCACCGGTGAGGACGCCGTCCGGATGGACCCCTTCAACCACTCCTAATGTCACACCTATGGCTACTCCCATTCATTCACCACTAAAGAAAAGGTTCAGAAGTCCGGACTCGCAAATAACTACTGACAAGAAGAAAAAAAAGCTCAAACCACCTTATTTCCCTGGGGAAGACGTCTGCCGCGTATCCCGGGACCAGGCGGAAAGGGTTTTCGGGCAGACACGAAACCCTAAAGAGCTGAAAATTCTGTGGAATTTTAAAAAAATCAATGGTATAGATGTGGAGATGCCCGAAAATTTCCCTTCCGCACAAAGAATACTGACCGTAATCAGAACTGGCCCGGGTACGCGGGAGATTTGGGGCATGATAGAGGAGGCCCAGTCGTCGCTCAAAATGGTGCCCCCAGCTGCCTATCTTCTTGACCCCGAATCAAATGAATCTGATCAAAAACTGAAAGGGAGGCTCCCAGTTTTTGTTCACCCATCCCTTTATAGAGCCCTCAAACTCACCTACCCCTCGGACATCGGCGGCTTGTCTCAAGATGATACCGTCGAAAATGAGATGGCGTCCGGATCTATGGGACGAGCTGTCGGTGTCCTCACCCCAGCCATGTTCTATCCTGAAGGACAACCCTAATCGGCTTGACAATGGCACTCTGGTTAGCTAGTTTAAATGTCCGGGGCCTGAGGTCCGAGTCTCGCAGGGCGAGGCTCACTCGTGATCTTCAGCGCCTCGGGGTGAATGTATGTTGTATACAAGAGACCCGTTTTTCTTCTCATGATCGTGAGGACATACTGTCTAAGGGTTCGCCGTTTATTCAGCCTGTTTTGATGGTCGTTCGAGGGGTGTCTCTTGGCTAGTGAGCAAGTCTTTGAAGGCTGCTTGTACCCTTGTCTTCGCGGATCCGGCGGGCAGACTTTGCGTGCTGGATGTTACCATAAAGGATAAGGTTCTACGTCTCATTGGGGTTTATGCGCCCAATACCCATTCCGAGCGGCCTGCTTTGTTTCGGCAGATCGCGCCGTTCTTGACGACGTCTCGTCGGATAGTTTTAGCGGGGGGTTGGAATGCCGTCCTTGACCCCGATATAGATCGTATAGGGCAAAAACAAGGTACTAACAACCCGAATGTGAAACCATTTCGGGACTTTATCGATGAGTTTGATCTTGTCGATAAGTTCCGGAATGAACACCCTCGGGAGGTAGCATGGACTTGGACAAATAGTGGCAACTCGGCTCCGGGGACGCTTGCGAGCTACCTGGACCGGGTCTTAGTTAGGAGAGTCGATGTAGGGCTCTTAGGCTGTCCAAGTTTCCATTATATAGTTTATACGGATCATAGGCTTGTCCGGGTCCGTGTAAACTTAGATAAGCCTAAGGTTAGATTGGCTGGTTACTGGAAATTGAACTGTTCCCTTTTTGGTGATCAGGGTTTCCGGGACCAGCTTTTACTAATGATACAAAGGGAATTGACGGGTGCGGTTGTGGGAAATGCCTGGTGGGGCAAATTAAAATCTCAAATTCGAACGTTTGCTGCCGATTTTAGTCGTCGACTCAATCTAGATAGATTAGCGGCGCAAATTGCTTTAGAAGATAAAGTCGATCGGGCAGTGAAATCCCGTGTTAGTGGGGACATAGCTTTAGCTAAGGCAGAGTTGTCCTCCTTGCTTATCAAGAAGGATCAAGCTCTGGTAGTTAGGGCTAGGTTAAAAAGAATGTCTTCTGAGGCAACGAATATGGCCGCTGAACTGCGTGCAGAGGAAAATCGAAGCGCATCTAAGCGACATATCGCATGCGTCACGTTGCCGGATAAGCGGACCGTGACTACAAACGCGGGCATATGTGAGGTGTTTAGGGACTACTTTCAGGATCTTTTCACCAGGGAGCCCGGTCTGAGCTCTGCTCAGTTCGACGCCTATTTAGCTGACTTTCCCTGCCTTTCGGCAGCTGAAGCGGCTAGGTGCGAGGGTCCCATTACAGAGTCGGAGATCTGGGAAGCGCTGAAGCAGGTTGGCCTGGATAAGTCTCCGGGATTAGATGGTCTTCCCTACGAAGTGTACTTGAGGTTGTCGCACGTTTTTGTTCCTTTGCTGGAACTGATTTACAACCACTGGATGAAGCAGGGGTCTTTACCCCAACGCTTCACCAGGGGTGTGATCAAGTTGCTGCGTAAGGACAAGGGCGGTGGGGATGGGTTAGGGAACTTTCGCCCTTTAACGATGTTAAACACTGACTTAAAGATTTTGGCGAAGATCTTAGCCAACCGTTTGCAGCTTGTCCTGTCTAGTCTGATTGGCCCCGAACAGACTTGTGTTGTGAAGGGCAGGACTATTCAGGATAACCTTCACATGGTACGCTTGATCTTAGAAAAAGTCGACAGTGAAGCCGCGCTGATCAATTTAGATCAGTCCAAGGCCTTCGATAGGGTTGACCATCGATTTCTGGAGGCTGTCCTTTCGGCGGCCGGTTTCAGAGCCGACTTTCGCTCCTGGATCCGACTTTTGTATGCGACCCCCGGTGCGCTGGTGGAAGTGAATGGGGTAAGATCGAAGCCTTTCGTATTGTCTCGCTCCATTCGTCAAGGTTGTCCGCTCTCGCCTCTGCTTTACGTTCTTGCGTTGGAACCATTCCTTCGCAAGTTGAAGGCGAATCCGGTCCTGCGCGGAATTTCCCTGCCTGGGGCTTCCACCTCAGCCAGGTATTCTGCCTATGCTGACGACGTTTCGGTTCTTGTGTCGAGCAGAGCCGAGATTGACGAAGTCAGCAAAGAGATCAGTGGGTATGAGATGGTGACGGGGGCCAAGATCAACCGCGATAAGTCTGTGGGCTTGCGGTTGGGTGCGTGGAAGGGAGTTTCTCTTCCCGGACCTTTCCTCTGGACGGATGGGCCGATCAAGATACTCGGCGTCTGGTTCGGTCCTGATCTCCAGTTGGAAATGAATTGGTCGGAGGTGCAAGGGAAGGCCGAGATCGCGGTTAATCTGTGGTCTCGGAGGAGACTTTCCCTGAAGGGAAGGGCGGAGGTATGTGTTTGACACATATATCCGATCCTCCTTTACCGACTTTCTGTGCTTCCGCTCCCGTATGCCAGACTAATGTCATTAGTCCGGACCTTGTTCTCTTTCTTGTGGAGAGACAAGGCCCCTATGGTAACTCGCGAGATCTGTTGCCTTCATCCCTCTGAGGGCGGTCTGGGTATGCCTAGCATTGAGATTCGTCAATATATGCTTCGCATTACCTTTCTAGACCGAATGTGTCGCGGATTGGATGAGGTGGGCACCTTTTGGAAAGAAGATGTCCGAAAACATTTCCCATCCCTGAGAAGTGTGCACTCGTGCGAGGAGGAGGCCGGCCGTAGACCTCGTGCCGAGTGTGCCTTCTACCGCGAATGTCGTAGTGCTTTGAAGCTCCTCTTACGGACGACGGATGGCCTCTCCGACGCCCAGGCGTTGTCTCGTAAGGCATTGTATCAATTGTTAGTCAGGGGGTCCGTTCAAGATGA
Organism: Acanthosepion lycidas; assembly: GCA_963932145.1. Taxonomy (NCBI): domain Eukaryota; kingdom Metazoa; phylum Mollusca; class Cephalopoda; order Sepiida; family Sepiidae; genus Acanthosepion; species Acanthosepion lycidas. Next base: position 93,290,221 of record OZ010592.1, on the reverse strand, counting down.
TCTGATCGACGAGCTCGGTCTTACGAAGCAGGAGGCTCGCTCGATATGGCCTTGGGCGCCTGGGTTGAAATTTCTCAATAACGATGAGGCATCACTCACCTGGCTGATGATTCGTGGGGCCCTCTGGGTCGGCAAGAGACTCTGTTCAGCAGGTTTGGAGAAATATCCAAACTGTCGTCGCTGCACTGGGGAAGTCGAGACCATTGGTCACGCCTTTTTTCAGTGCAAGACGGTAGTGCCGTTGTGCAAGTTTGTTGAAGGCCTCATGGTTCGCATGCTGCAGGGAAAGTTCTTTGTCCTGGAAGCCAGTTCTGTTTGTAGCAATGTGGTGTCGCAATTGACGAAGGCTGAACACTATGTGTTCTGTTGCTTACTAGGGATTATGAGAGTCGTGATTTGGACGACGCGTCAGAAGGGATTCCATGAGGGCGAGAAGTTCACCTCTTCCCAACTGATCTTGTACTTTAAGCATCAGCTTAAAGTCAAGATTAGGACGGAAAGGCGGCGGCTCACCTCATCGGAATTTGGCAAAAGGTGGGTGAATCTTGCGCGAATGTGTAGAGTGAAAGGGGCTGATCTAGAGTTGCACTTGGATGTCGGTTAGGTACAGGATTTGTCCTAACAGGGTTGAACATAGGCAACCCACCCAGATATTAGCTTAGACTAGGTTTTCGATTTTTGAATCTTTAGTTTTTCCTTTTTTCTAGTAAACTTAGCTAGGGTATGCATGCGCATTGGTCCCTTTTATTTCTGTCCCTATTTTTCTTTTGTTTAATTCCCCATCCCCTCCCTCGTTAGGTGGTCAGTGACTTCAGTTCTCTGGTGGATGCGGGGCGACTTTCGTTTCGTGTGTGTGCTTTTTCGTATTTGTTGTTGTGTATGAATGTGTGTGTGTCTGTGTGAATGCTTGGAGGAATGAATGTTTTTTCTTATTTTTTCTTAGCCCCGCATTGATTTCGTCTAGTTAACTGATTTTGTTGCCACATTTATGGTTTGTGGGGGGTTTTATTACTAACACAGTTTTGTTTAGTTTTATTGTAAATATTTTTTAAGTCATATTGTACATAATCATTTGGGGTTCTTTTTAAAAATTGTTATTTTATGACCCTCCCCCCACGAACAATATTTGTACATAAGGGGACTAGTTAGGACTTCATAGAGAATTTGAGGCGTTATGGTGAACGTAGTAAGAAAGGTAGGAGTGAATGTGTTGTTTTGGTGATTGGAATATTGTTAGTTTGTTTGGGTCCGTGTCTGGGACTAGCTAAGTTTAGATTTAAGACAGAAGAAGACCGTCATTCCCCATCCCCCTTTTAGGCCTTGTGCCACATTTTATACATATTGTATAAATAAATATCTTTACACGGTGGCGACCTGTTGAATAAGATAACAGGTCGGGGTGGTTGTCGGAGCTGATATGATGAATAAGAACCCCGAAATCAGCGATGAAGACGGCTTTCATCATTGAGGACCACCTTTAAGCATTCGAATGTATTTTGCGATATAGTTTTATAATTTTGTGTAACAGGTCAAAAACATTATATTACAACCTTTAATAAGTTCATTCTTAACCTTAAAGCACTAACCATGAGTATAATATACCCAGCGCAAATTTTCCTTTTTTAATTACGATTTTCAGTACCTGATTTTCTTACCAAAATAATATGTTTTTCAGTTCCTAAATATTAATGTTAACTCAAAGTACAAAGTTTGAAGTGCCTACATGTAAAATATTTCAAATAAAGATTTATTTAATATTTTGTTTTCATATTTTCAAAATCGGCTATTGTATACTCATGAGTAGTGGTGTAACATTAATTGATGGTTAGGTTTCTACGTTTAAAGAATCTAAAGTATGTTTGTATAAAACAAACGATGTGTATGTAAAAACTATGCACCTTCACTTTTTAGGCATAAATTTTCGATACCTAAGGTATTATGAATTATTAAAAATGAAAAAGCATTATTGAAGTTTTTATTTTAGTTTTAACTGAAAGCTAAATGATTAAATTTATTATTTCCAGTAAGTAAAATATTTTGGTTTATTTAAGGCAGAAACTATATAGATTAGAATGTCAAATATTTGCTTGATTTCTTAATATTTTCCTAAAAACGGCCATTTTCATAATTTTAAGAAATTTATATACAAAACAAATTTATCAATTTTAAATCTCTTCTAAAAATATATGTATATTTCTGACACGTTATTCGACTAAAATTACAAAATTTAAAGTTCAATTAATGTGATTTGAAATAACTATTACTTTATTATGCTATAAATAATAGCATAATAAAGTAATATACATTTATTTCTGAAGGATGGGATCTGTCTTTCTTTGATCTTTATTGAGCTATCGGTAACTTTTCGAGATGATGATAGGTCATATGGATGATTAGAATTGACATAAATTAACGAAATCTAAGTGAACGCATTTTTTTTTTGTTTTTAGCTACCTAGTAATTTTTAAAAATGAACATATTTTCCGCAATTATCTAATATTTTATTTATTTACCTTTCGAAAATACTTTATGCACAAATAAAAAAAATTAAAATACTATACAATTTTCTTAAATTAATTTCTCTGTAAAGGTAACAAAACTCTTAGATCACGTGACCTTTTCATAATAATGTCACGTTTAGCCTTTAGGAACGAAATAAGTAAAAAAAATTAAAAATATTTAAAAAAATAGAATAGGATAACTACGTTTATTAATATTTTCAATTTTGGATTCCTACATTTCGTTTGCACTTAATTACTATATCATATCCAGGAAATAGCCCAATAGTAAATTTTACACGATTTTTAAACTATTATAAATTATCATAATTAAAATTTTAAAGAAATGAAAAAATTCTTGTAAAAATTCATTATTCATCGGAAAAAAAAATTCTTCAGACAATAATGTCTTATTTACAAAAGCAATTAAAAGCTTTTTTCTAATTAAATAATGTTAGAATTTTATTTCATTTATTATTTTACAAATCAGAGCAGATTTTCAGTTAGAATAGTGCAAGTTTGAAAAACAAAGTTAGGAGATTTACATTCACCAAAGAGTCCTATTTTAACGAATAAAAAATTTCAGGAAATAGAAAGGTATTTTGCTAAATTTCATGAAATGAAGTAAGTGCGGGGTGGCAACATATGTAAAAAAAAAAAAAAAAAATTACCAAAATTTTCTAAAAAAAAAAATTCAAAAATAAATTTATTCACTTGTGAATAAGTCCCAAAATTTAATTAACATCGGAAAATTATTTGATTTTTACAATAATTTCCAAGTCAATATGTTTTCAAAGGGCAAAAGAATTAATGCAATTATTATGCGACGCTGATCACGTAAACAAAACAAGATTTTTAACCAAAATTTCGAACGTGTCAGAAAGAATAAAAAAAAAAAAAATAATGAAAAAATACTTTGGTCTTTCATCTTAATAATAACATAAACATTTTGACGATAAACTTTATTTTTATTAAGTTTTTGGCCTTTTTTGTATATATATATATATATATATATATATATATATATATATATATATATATATATATATATAATGTATTCTTTACAACGATAACAACGTTTACTCATTTTTGTTACAACTATAACAACGTTTACTCATTGTCTTTAATTGGCATTATATTATATCACTTAGGGTCCACCATAATTTACCTTGACTTTAATAGTTAGTATTAAGAATATTTTTGGGTGATTTTACATTTAAGATTTTGTAAATCTAATATGTTTTGCTTCTGTTTATAAATATATGTTACAAAATTAAATCCTTACATTTGACTAGATAATGTCTATGAGAGAACGAAACGCATTGGTAAACAATAACTTTGTCTTTAATCATATTGTTTTATTACAAGTATATTTTTTATACATATCTCACAGACACACTCATACACACACACACACACACACACACACACACACACACACACACACATATATATATGTAATATTGAAAAATATTTATATACACATATATAAATATTTATATATATATTTATGATATTGAATATGTATAATATTTAAGAATATATTTAGTTTATATAATATTATTATATAGATAATGTTTTATATATATATATACATGTATATTTGTATATATATATATATATATATGTGTGTGTGTGTGTGTGTGTGTGAGTAAGAAAAACAGAGGAAGCGAGCAAGTGCGTTTTGTTGAATAGAAGTGACAACGTGTATGTTTCATGTTTTAAAACATTTGAATCATTTTAAAATATCAAATAACAAAGTTTATGCATACTTCTTAATAAACTATGTTTAAATGAAATATTCATACCAAAATACTATATATATATATATATATATATATGCAAACACACGCACACACACAAACACAAACACACACACTCATATATATATATATATATGGATGTATATATATATATATATATATATATATATATATATATATAATGCTACAAATCATTATATATATATATATATATATATATATATATATATATATATAATGATTTGTAGCATTATTGAAATTAATCCGATATACAAAAAATAAAAATAATAAAATACAATAAAAGATATAAAAATACAATAAACATTTTTATCGTTCATATCAAACGCTTATAGAGACAGACACACCCAACTTTTAAATTAAAATTTTAACACACAGACACACACACAAACGTACATACGAATATATATATATATATATATATATATATATATATATATATATATATATATATATATATATATGTGTGTGTGTGTGTGCGTGCGTGTATTGACATAACATCTGGTCGGATTTGTTTACAACTTTTTATTTAGAACAGATCCGGGTTCGTTGTTTGGAAGGGATGGTCGATTTAGATTTTAATATTCAAGAATGCTTAATTCTTTTTTGTGTGGAAGGTTTCTAGGTAATCTACCTTTTAGGCTGTATTATTATTGTTATTATTATTGTTGTTGTTGTTGTTGTTTTTGTTGCTGTTGTTGTTACTGTTGTTGTTTTCTTCCATTTCTCTTGCATACTTCATTACCTTCCGGGTTTCAAGCAGAGACTTTAGGCCAGAAATAGCATCATGACATTTTCCACTGAACATTTTTTTTGCAAAAACATAAAAATAAAACAAAAATCTAACAAATTTTACATTGATAAAGCCCGCCCTTCCTAAGGTACGGGCTCTACTTGTGAGGTCAAAATTATTGCTTTTATGATATTAGTTACCAAAGATTTATTCAATCTGTATAACAACTTTTTTTCCAAACTCAGGACACCAACTAGAATTAGAATCATTGATATCATCATGTGTCATATTATTTTAGATTTCCACTCCGAGGTCCTTGTATTTTGAAGATACGGGTGATATTCGTATCACTTACATGTGGTTTCCTTCCTGTAAAAGTTGCAGATTTTCCAGTGTAGCCTTGGGACCACCCTGTCATCCTGTTTTATATTCGGTTGATGCTAATAATGTACATGATAGAAGGGGGTCAATTGTTTCTGAATAACACATTTCGAATTAACAATATATTTAAGTATATTTGGTTGGTAATTTCTAGTTAGCAAGCACTGATCATTCATTACTGATGGGTATGAAGTTTGTCTATATCAGATTCTCATTTGAATGAGTTGGCTTCCTAAATGTCTGAATAAAGCTTCTTATTTCTTTCATGTTCTTTGACACATATCATCATCCAGTCTTCTGTAGTTTCTAGGTATCTTCGAAGGCCGATTGTTGTAGTTTTGTAGGACGGTTCTAGTTGAACTAATCCTCTGCCTCCTTCAGATCTGGGCACATACAGACGATGGACATCAGCTTTGGGATGATGCATGCGGCATCCATTCACTTAATGTCAGCTACGGTCCAGTTGAAGATGTTAAAGCTGTATTGCATCACATGGACAGCCAAACGGTTTATGGCTGATATTCCGTTTTTTGAATTCAGCTTCGTATTCGTATTCAATATCAGACGCACACGCCTGTAGTATTCATTTCTTACTTTCTCTTTCATTTGGGTATGCTGTATCAAATTCTATTTGCTAATTCCTAGGCACATATAGGATTCATCTTGTTCTAGATCCCTAATCTTTGTGACATATTCTATTGAGTGTATTTATGTAAATCTCCCTTTCTTGAATGATACTTTTACACATTTATCAAATCCGAAAACCATACCTATGTCGTCACTGAAAAATTTTACAGTATTGAGGAGACTCTTCAACTAATTGTCGACTTTGGCAAAGTGTTTGAGATCATCCATGTACAGTAGATGATTTATTACTTTCTCGTTTAGTTTGTAACCATAGATATTGTTGTTTAGTTCATGAGTAAGGGGAATTAAGGACAGAGAAGACAGAAGGAATGACAGGGAATCTGCTTGAAAGATTCCTCGTAGGATATCCAGGCGGCTGGAGATGGCAGTGCCTCTGGTGTGGTGATTATTATTATTATTATTATTATTATTATCATCATCATCATCATCATTATTATTGTTATTTTTGAGGAGGAGGTGGAGGCACGGTGGAGTAATGGATAGCAGCTTGGACTGAGGAATCAGAGAGCCGAGTGCGAATTCTAGTCGAATCCATTCACTTACGTGCAAATACCCTTGTAAATGTGTGAATCCTCTTCTTCTACGTCCACTATGGGTAAATAGCGGGGCAGACTGAGTTCTATAGCCTTGGATGGCAACTGGTCTAGGAGAAGGACAACTCTGAATTCAAAACCGGAGTGAAGCCCCTAAGGCGGATGGACGGCACTTTTTGTTACCTTCCGGCAACTCTTGCAACCGCGCTGGTACCAAAAAGGTTTATCCTCTCCTATGTATTATGATTGCAATGCCGAGAGGGGGAACTAGACGTCTAGGGCAGCCCTAGTTCTCCATATATCCCGCCAAGGATCGTAGCGCAGATGGCTACGATCCTTGGCGGGATATATGGACGGATGCCAACGACGATTATTATTATTATTAACAAACAAGATGATTTGACGTAACTTTCATTTTTCAGCATTTAGAGAAGTGCTTGATTTAAGAAAAAAATACTAAAAAAGTATTCAGTGTTTGAAAATGTTAACAGTATATCGACAGTATATCTGTCTTCGTCAAATTATATTTAAGTTAATTTTTTATACTTGTAAAATCATTTTTAAATATAGCTTGAAGACAAACATACACTTTAAATATTGCTTTATATTGTCAAACACAGTCTTCTCATTTTCTTTTCTTAAATCACATTTTTCTCTAAGTGTATTATTATTATTATTATTATTAATAGTAGTAGTAGTAGTATAAGGATTTTCTACTTTTGAGGTTGTTGTTTTGCCTTTACCTTGTGTAGTAAGAGTTTCCCCCGCATCAAGTCTCAGGTAAACAATTAGGGAAATAACATTTCTTTCTTTCTTTATACCAGTCGATGTAATCAGAGTGATACAATCAGATTTTCTGCTATCCGATAGAAAATAATATAACTGTGGTCATTGCATGCAGTGAAATCAACACAAGGTAGGAGAAGTGAACGTGGCTATGATTCCTTTCCTTTTTTCTTTTTTTTTTTGCAATTCACATTTTTTATGTTTACCGGGAATTTGATCCACATATTTATTTGCGCTCTTTCAAATCATTCACACAGTCTTAATAACAACAAGCAATGGAGTTGACTTAAAATACCACGTTCTACTGATTTCTATCTTGAAGTCGTTCTATTTAATTAGTTCCTGAAACGTTTTAAAAATGCGTTTTTTCGGCTAGGACTGCAACATCAATGAGAGGACAAGTGTATTTGACATAATTTTTCTGAATATGATTGGATCTTCTTATCTGTATGAACGCTAAAATTCAGGCATTAAAAACTTATTCATTTTATAGAACTTGAGGTGGTTTATGCTTCAACGTGAGATTGCCGCAATCTAATTATATATTCAATTTTTTTTTCTTTTTTACTCTGCATACACACATATATATATATGTGTGTGTGTGTGTCTATATTTCTGAGATGAGGTATTATGTACACTATTTACATTATTCGGTCTATTGACCTCATCTTTCTCGCCATATTTATTACAACGTTTCGGCCGTTGCACGCTCAGGCCTTCTTCAGGTGGTTGGAATGTCGAACTGAACCCTTTATTTCGCTCACTGGTGTAGACTGTCATTGACTGTTTCGCAGCTCATCAGTGTGGATAGACATCCGGTTGCTTCTAGCTCGGATCGAAACCCGACTGAATTGGTATCAGCCGGAGATTATACCACTAAGCCGTCGGGAAGCAGGTGGATTTGTAGCGTATTTATTTTTTAGAAACACGCCCAGTGACTGACAGTGACTCAATTCGCTATGCGAAGAGTTGGATTGATTTGAGTTTGTGACTCTGGGTTTCACGCTTTCTGAGATCGTATTTATGTTAGCTGCAATGCGTGAACGTGTGCGTATCTATGTTTGCATACGTATGAGTGGCGTTCCGATGACAATTTTTCCTCCCACTTCCCTAAAATCATGGATATACGCAACCATAAATAAATCCAAAATTTCAAAAATTAATCAGACGATCACAGGGAGCTGTGATCGTCTGATTAATTTTTGAAATTTGACCCAGGGTCACAAAATCACATCAATCCAACTAAATATGTTAGCAATATCATTGAAATTGAGCAATTTATACACACACACACACACACACACATACATACACACATACACACACACACACACACACACACACACACACACACATATATATATATATATATATATATATATATATAATTATTTATTTAAAAAAAATGATGACCTAAATATGTTAAAAAATCACTACAAAAATAGCCATTTTGTTTCAACACCCTCGGTGTCTTATCAAGTGATGATGTTGAATGTAAAATAAATGATTTTAAAAGTTTAAAATTAATTAACGATCCTTCGCAAGTGGAAAACGTTGTTACAAAAGCTAGAATGATTTACCAATCAAAATACAAATATCGGAAAATTTAAAAAGTTTGACAACGAAGTCATGTTATAATAGCTATTCAGATTTTTAAAATAGGGGTAATATTAAAAAAGAATTATATATATATATATATATATATATATATATATATATATAACTTGTTTAAGTAAATGCTCTGTTATTTAATTTAAAAGAAATAATTGTCGCACTTAATCAATTTTAATCTATCGATAAAAATCGTCGAAGGTGTGCATTTATAAACAGTAGTTCGGACTCTGCTACCCAGAGGGAGTCTCTCTGGCTGTGGTTAACATCCCGTCCGATCAAATGACAGTTTTCCATAAAGGTTACAGATTCGATTCCTGTCGAAGAAGCGCATGTTTTTTAATACTGTTTGTTATAAACAGAGCATTTACTTAAATACTTGTATCTATAAAAAGAACGTTAAACATAAAAATGCCTTTTATATATATATATATATATATATATATATTCAGATGTATAGATATTTTTGTGACAGTGGGTTTCACGCTTTTGTAATCATCAGAAAGACTTTAATTAAAAGTTTGTCTGATGATCTCAAAAGCGTGAAGCCCATGACCACAAACTCATATACCTACAACTGAATATGTTAGCTCTATCACTGATATTGAACGCTTTACACTAAGTACTGCGCATTTGAAATAATATATATATATATATATATATATATATATATATATATATATATATAGCTTTCCCTGATGATATGCTTAGGTGAAACCTGGGTAGGTTTGTCCGGCTCACTAGGTTTTTCTAGGTCTGCTCTACGGTTGTATTGAGCTCTGTTAGTTGTTTACTCGTGTCGGTGTTTTTTCTTTGGGCTTTAAACCTGTATCTGTGCGATTTCTTTCGACATACTTTCATGTTTCTAGCTCTTTCTTTTTTTAAAACCTTTTTTTCCCTCGAGATTGATTTGATTATTGGCAAATCAGAAATTCGAGGGTTTTTAGAAACGAGTATAGTTACCTATATTTGTATATATATATATATATATATATATATATATATATATCTGCACACGCATATATGAATATGAAGAGATATATATACACAAAATATATTCTTATATATATATATATATATATATATGTGTGTGTGTGTGTATAAAAATATATAGAAATTAGGAAAGAACTCGTTAGGTAAATAATCCAAAGTTCTTTAGTATTTTTGTTATTATTTTTGAAAAATAGTGCTCGATTGAACTTTTCGGCTCTTGTTTTGAAACATGATTACTCTTATGTAGCGTTGGAATCATATTTTTAAATAAATAATATATATATATATATATATATATATATATATATATATATATATATATATATATATATATTCAGTTGTATGGATATGAGTTTGTGACCCTAGGCTTCACGCTTTTGCGATCATCAGACAAACCGTTTTATTTTTTTTTAATTAAATATATTTATGATTCTAATAATCTCTGTTTCCCTTTGGGATAACACCTCTGTTTCCCTTTGGGATAACACCTCTGTTTCCCTTTGGGATAACACTTTCATAGATACAGACACACATATATACAAGAGTACGTATTTTAGCTCAAACAAACACACTCATACAACTGAATATGTTAGCTCTATCACAGATATTGAGCACTTTCCAATAAGTACTGCGCATATAAAATGATGTGTTGTTTTTAAAACATTCAGATTAATATAATGAAAAAAGGCATAATGAAAAATAAAAGAGGAAAATCAATCCTTTTCACCCACGCTCTTCTAGGTTTTTTAATCGGAAGTGTGCAAAGTAAAATTTAACAAATTTCAAATTGTGAATGATCAGTGAGAAGACAAAAACCGGCGGGGAAATATTAGAAACTAATCATAACAAGACCAAGCCAGCAATCACGCTGTTTACAGAGAGAAGGCTTGCGAGACCTGATCTAAATAGACTCCACCACCTTTAGATGAACAAATGAGTGTTAATGGCATAAACCAATAAACCATTCAGCACTGAATTCAACAGTACACTTTCTGTTTTTAATAAGGTGTTCACAAATTGTGGAACCGTAGACATTATGGATGAGTTCATTTTGATCAAGGGTATGGTTCCTGATTTTACTTGGTACGTACTGTTTAATTCTTGTACCCAGTCGTGCAGTAGTTTTCACTATGTAGCTGACGATGCAACCAAAGTTATATTTATAAATAACGGAATCTACTTGATGAGGTGGGAGAACGTCCTTCCGACTGGATGAGAGGATCGGCCTGGTCTTGAATACGACTCGAATCTCAGCAGAAAATAAATAACACTTGAACATATTTGCTTTGATAGGTTTTCACAATAGGTTCCAATTCAAGGAAGTCGTAAATAAATAGGACACCTTGTTAGGGATTGACAAGACAAATGTCTAAAACGAACGGCAAAAGCTGAGATCCAATGAAGTAAGTTAATGTTTTATGCATAGTGGAATCATCGGGGTATTATTCATTTAGAGTTCTTGAAATGCGATGAGACACTAAATACACATTTATACGTCCAGCAGCTGCAACATGTCCATAAATAAAAAGCTAATCGGAAATGTTGTTCCTCTTCATGGCAATGTAAAGCGGCATACAGAAAGAATAACACACGAAAACATTGAAATTTTTTCTTATTAAATCCAGCTTCAAGAGTTCCTCGAATTCTTTTTCACATCAAAGTCTTCGAAATTTTAATCAAAAGTTATCAAAGAGTTGCCTGATTACTTAGAATATTTTGTTTAGCGGTATATCTACATCTATGGGTTATTTAATGCCGAAATTTAAATATTTTGAATGCAATTTTATGGATTAAACCGACTATATATTTTACATAATTTTATGCTTTGAGTAAAGGTATGTTTTGTCTTGTTTGCAGATCATAAAATTTATTGTTGGTAATTTTACTATAATCGAATGACGGAATTAACAACAGTGGACGGTTAGCCATTGTCACTTAAAGTCCTCGTTACAAAATTAATTTCACTGTCCAGGAACTCCTTCGAACAGATCATTAATGCCCTGTGAGTTTTAATGAGGTTTATCTTTCGCTTCTTTGGACAAAAAGTAATCCCAACGCGTGTACAACACCGAAAAAGTGGACATCCTATATACTGTTGTCAGAAACGATGTTAAAGTATGATGCATCAATATATCTAAAAAGGCAAACTGAGAATTAGAGTCTTTCACAACAGTAAACCTCAGAGCTGGATGAAGACTTTTGAGAGAGGAGAGAAATTGATGCGCATTAGTTCCATTATTGAATAAATAAAATGTATCATCAACATACCGACAATACAATGGTGGGCATAGTAAACTACAAAGTAGTCTCTACTTATGAAAACCAACAAATATATTTGCCAGTGCAGGGCACAAAGGGGAACTCATGGCAACACCTTTTCAGGAACATCAACGGGAGGCAAATAATAGCGATAATCACAACAAATATTGTCTCCATAAGAGGAACTCAAGTAAATAGAGAGTACACGTCAAATGAAGAAATTACCAGAAGAGGAATAATTTTGGAAAGGATCTGCAAAGGAAAATGAATGCCTTATACAGAAAGAGCTATAGCGTTGCAGAACTGGTTGCAGTACATTAGCAAGCCATTTATCGACCTTAGGCTGAGACGACCCTATCATTGAAAATATGTATCTTAAAGGGACCCCTTCCTTATGGATTTTTGGAAGGCCATAGAGGTGGGGTCTGATTCAGCTAGAGGGTCTAATTTCCTCAAAGATTTCTGACGAATGAAACCCATTTTTAACCCACTTCAAAGGTTGTTTCTAAAATGTTATTTCTATTGAAGTGGTCGTGACATATTGTTCTACAAGGCACAGCTTTAAATGTATAATTTAAAATTGATGACATCTTCAGCACATAATCAGTATAGTCCATCAAGACCACACCAGCCTCCTTAGCTGCTCTGGTTATCACCAGATCATCGTTATTCTTTAGCGATTTAATAATACGCTTTTAATAGCGATTTAATAATATATATATATATATATATATATATATATATATATATATAATATTAAAAAGAAGAGAGGTGCCGCAAACGTTTTTGGTTGTAATGTGGATTTTTTTTTTAAATATTATGTTTTACTACACGAGTTTCTGGTCTCGCGACCGTCTTCAGGAAAAAGGCGGAGATTTCCACATATTATTAAATATTCTCGATATGAGACATTCTCTGTTTTTGTGTTAGTAATCCGATTACTAGTATTCAGATTACTAACACAAAAACAGAGAATGTCTCACCGAGATTATTTAAGATTGAAAAACATAATGAAAAAAAAAAATTATTTTTAATAATATATGGAAATCTTTTTTTACACACCGTCTGAGTATAGGTGATTAATATACTACTACTATATATATATATATATATATATATATATGTGTGTGTGTGTGTGTGTGTGTGTGTGTGTGTGTATCCAGGTAAAATGAGAACAGATGAAGTATGATTCCACTGGACGTAAAATTTAATTTAAAAGTGTGCTAAATATTATTTATTTTAGAATATTAAAACATGTTATAAAAAATCGCTACACAATTACTATTATGTTTCAGCACTATAAATGTGTATCTTCAGGCGATGTAAACTACTGACGAGTGAAAGATTAATTTGATTTCAAAAAGTCTATTCTTTTTAAAGTACTCTGCTTTTTGAAACCAAATTAATCGATTAATTTAACATCGCCTGAAGAGACACATTTATGATACTGAAACATAATTCTACTTTTGTATCGATTATTAAATTTTAATATCCTAAAATAAATCATTTATATATATATATATATATATATATATATATATATAAGTGAACATTGAAGTCAACATTTATAGGCGACAGGTTATTCCATGCTAAACGCAATCGTCAGGCCTGTCGCCTCTAAGTGTTGACTACAATGTTCACTTTTATACTTATACTTACACATGCTCTATCTCTGATATTGAGCACTTTATCCCATAAATATAGCATACCTCATGACTATATTTCTTTATATATATATATATATATATATATATATATATATATATATATATATATATATACATTTCTAATGACAGGGATAGATTTTTTTTTTTAATCCGATATTTTTTATTACTTAAACGTTATTTTCAGTGGATACTTGTATTCGAGTAGACTCTTCGTTTATTTATTAATATATATATATATATATATATATATATATATATATATATATATATATATATATATATATATATACGTTTGAATACATATATATATATATGTATGTATTCACAGTATCTTTATTTCTATGAAGGTCAGTTGACGAAAATAAATGTATTGCTTAATAAATAAACCAAGCGTCTGCTCACATACGTGTATCCACTATATATATATATATATATATATATATATATATATATATATATATATGTTTGTGTGTGTGCTCTAATGAGAATTCTGTTTCATAATAAAAAAAACCCTATAGAAATTTGAATTTATGCTGATAGGAAAACTGCGTATATAGTTAAGGAAAACTTATTTAAGATTTACTAGAATGAAATCTGCCTATTGTAGCAGACAGTGCGGAAGGCAAAATACACAATGATGACGTCAACGAAATCATGAAAAAAGAGCTATAAAATCAGTGGCAAGTTTACCATTCCTGTTACTTTAATGCTAAATGACAGTATTGTCAGCAAAAGACTTTTCGATGAAAAGAAAGGTTCTTAGACTTCTTCCTTTTAAATTTACTGTAGGGAACCAAGCAATGTTGTCACTCGGAAAAATATACGACCAAATACATTTCTTAACTCTTTTCACTGTCATTTGAACAAAACGGCATTCTCTGTTTTACAGTCGGTTGTATGCTATGTATTTTTTTCGATTAGTTATTCTTGTGTCTATATCGAAGAAAGAGTAAATAGCAAGAAAATTAAATATTTTTTTTTATCTTATCTTTAGTTGAAATGTAGTTTTTATGTCCCCATAAATGAAGTATATGACTAATGTAAATATTTTGGAAAATAACTGAAAATGCAATATATATATATATATATATATATATATATATATATATATATATATATATATGTGAAGAAAAATATACGGAAAAAACAAACAAAAATCCTAATATGCAATTATGCTGTTTTAATGTTAATATAATGTCAACGTCGGACGTTTCGGTCTAATAAACCATCTTCAGGACATATTCATAAAATATAATTAACATTATCAATTCAACATGACAAAAACGATGGGCATAATAATAATAATAATAAGAAGAAGAAGAAGAAGGAGGAGGCAACCCTCTTTGTTTTCCAACACAATGGCGTATGCTGATCTTCAGGAGAGACAGAAAGCGGAAAGACTAAGAAGAATCAGCAATATTATTGGCCCTGATTTGGCATCTCGGCTTCATTCATTTTTCACCGGCGTAGGATTGATTCCCTGTGCCTTTTCTATGAATCCTTTCATAGCAATTTTTCGGAAAATTGCCTACGCGTTTTTAAAAGACTAGACTGGCGTCGAAGTCTCACCAATTTACAGTTGGGCTGGCAAGATGTAGCCGTAAGTGCGACGCTCACAGTTTTTTTCTCGTGCTTCTTCCGCACCCAGTAAGCCCTTGTGTCTTAGTGGCCTTTTGCTTTCCAGTCAATTTTAATCTTCAAAAATTTAAATGAAATGTCAATCGCTATCTACTCTCCTCCTCATTAGTCTTCTTTTGTTCTCACTCCTTAGAAATGTTTCTGTTTTCTAATTCTTCCACACCCATTAAGCCTTTGTGTTTTAGTGGCATCTTGCTTTCCAGTCAAATTTAATCTTCAAAAATTTGAATGCAATGTCAATTGCTATGTCCTATTGATTACTGTTCATTTGTTCTCGATGGTTAGCAATGTTCATATTTCTAACTCTTCTGCACTGAGTAATCCCCTGTGTCTTAGCGGCTTTACAGCCTTGCACGGGCCAACTCGATAAAAAACAAACAAGAAACACGCTAGAATCCTGTATATAATCTGATAACCTTAAAGAAATTTTTAATTTTTTTAATATTTTGTAATTTATCTGTTGTTAACTGTCGCAGAGGTAAGAACAAGGAGTGATGTTTTGAAGCATTATTAAAATATGATTAACTTTCAATGCTTTTTATTTCGCCGCTTGCTGGACATCTCACGTCATTCACACCTATTCAGAAAAGGTGCCACCATTATTGCATTAATTATTTAAGTGAACATTTACTGCAGGCAAGTATCAATGCAAAACAGATCGATCAAGCTGCCTCAAAGTTCAGCTCGACATAAGTCCACTTCTTAATACGCCTTAATGCAGTTTTGTTTATTGATGCTAATTTTCACCTAATGCAATGCTTCAAAGTCAGTGAAAGTTAATGTTAAAATGGTTCTAAATCTAGCGTGTGTTATGAATGAAAAGATAAACTGAGAAGAAATGAAAATTATGAGGATAAGGAGGATATCTAACAACTGGCCCTTGTTTTGAAGAGGTTAAGATTGTAATGCCTAGGGTTACTGTTAAAATGCTTAAGATTAATGAGGTGTGGTAGGAGGATAAGGAGGTTAGATTACGATTGACCCTTGAGGTCACGATTGTAGTGTTAGGTTACTATTAAACGGATTATGATGAATGCGGTGAGTGATCTGATTCAAAGAAGATATGTGCGAGGTGAAGATTATGAGGATAAGAGGGATAGATACAGATTTGTCGATGACTTGACGAAGATAAGATTGTAGCGCAGAGAATTCTTTCTAAAAGGGTTATAATAAATGAGGTTTGTGATATGAATGCAAATGGAGATATTTTGAGCATTTCACTCCAAGCAACCGGAGGTGCTACTAGCACACAAGGGGCTACAGAGAGTGAGAGTAAGTGTAAAGAGAAGTTTTGGGGCGGAAAGGATATAGAGAAGGAGGGGTATCAGGATCAAGGGGTCAGAAGATGTCGATAGACATTATGTTTGAATTTTTGAAGATTATAACTATCAGGGAAGCAAGTAAGTGGAATACAGATCAAAGAAGACTCCGAAATTCTTTTGAACCTCGAGAAGCTGCAGTCTTCTATTTTTATATCCGTAAATAAGATCCAAAATCTAATTCCACATAGAGGTGTGAACTTTATGAAAACGAGGTTTTCATTAGTTTGGAAAATAATTTCATACTGGCTGGCGAAAACGTTTTTCTCGAATTGGCGGGAGTGGTGAATGGAGTTATTAATGCTATTCTCTAAATGGTTGAAAAATAACACGTGGTAGGTCTACAACTACGTCCACAAGTATTTTGGCGGCATTTTCCCTTTTAATGATTGTTTATCATAAACATTCTGATGAGATTTTACTGGTTGAAAATATATAGTGAGAATTTAATTCATATACTGTCTAGACTACATGATCAGAAACTCCTAAAAAAGTTGAATTTCAAAATTTACATTTTCATTGTTCCAACACCATATGGGTAGATGTTTTTTTTTTAATCCTATCTAAGCTTTCGTCTTATATAAGCCATCATCAGAGATGACAACAATTTCGGAAAATCCTTGTTGAAAACACAACCATACTAAAAAATTAAAACAATAAACAAAAACTAAAAAATCTTGAAGCTATATACATAAAACAGTTGAAACCTAATCTGAACAAAATAAACTATGAAAACTGCACAAATATTCTTAGATGTCTGTAATTTATAACAGAAGTCATTGGTTTATACCAACGGCTTCCCATACTTAATATTCTCGTTTTCACTCTCGCGTGGTCATGTGCGATGTCATGTGCCGCGGTGCGATTTTCGCTTCCAGTGTCTAGTATGCACGATTTTTCCATGCAAACAGAACAGACTATCATTGTTGCTATGTCCGTGCATTGTTTAATATATTGTAATATGCTTGTCGTCTCTGATGATGGCTTATGTAAGCTGAAAGCTAAGATAGGATTAAAAAAACATGTATCAATATTGTGATTTCCTTTCGTCTTTCAATGATAATGTTATTAAGCTTATCAGACGATATCAAAAGGAAATTGCTTAAAATAAATAGACAAAACTTGTCTGTATTATTTAATGAAATATATATATATATATATATATATATATATATATATATATATATATTTATATATATATATATATATATATATATAACTCGGCTCTCCGATTCCTCAATCCAAGCCACTATCCATTACTTCACCGTGCCTCCTAAATTCCAGTCGAATCCATTACATTCACTTACCCTTGGGAAATTTATGAATCCTCTTCTACTCCCTCCAGTTTTGGGTAAATAGCAAGACAGGCTGGCTTCTATAGCCTTAGATGACAACTGGTCTAGTAGACGGACAACTCTGATTTCAAAACGTACGGAGGGTCGTTTGTTGAGCTAGTGGCATGTAGTTCACCAGGTCTCTGTATTCGGGCCTTCAAAAAGTTTGTTTGGTTCTGCACAAAACCTTCAACACTCTAATCCAATCTCATGTACTGGAGTCGGGCTTTCGGTTCCTATCAACTGATCTGCTTGACCCTCATACATCGAATTCGACGAGGAGAATCGAATATATGATTTTTTGTATGGCTCAGAGTCGTGGACTCCATACAGGTACCGTATACGCCAGCGAGATGTTTTCCATAAAAGCTGCCTGCGTGCAATCTGTAGAGTTAAGCTTCAAGATAGGACATCTAACATAGACTTAACAGGTGTAATATTGGAGGAATCGAGACTTTTATCATACAGTCTCAGTTACGGTGGACTGGTCATGTCTTAGGAATGTCTGATGACAGGATACACAAGATCCTAATGTACAGCCAGTTAGATCAGGGTTACAGGAATGTATGACGCCTATGGCTAAGATACAAAGACAAGCTGAAAAGCACCTTGCCAGCAGTCAATATACCACATAACACCCTTGAGCGCTTAGCTTTGGAGCGGGTAGAATGGAGATCAACGTGTTTTTGTGGACTCAGCAATTTTCAATCTGCTTCTCTGAATCATCTTCAAGAAGCGAGAGCAAGATCTAAAAGGTCAACCAATGTAACAGTGATCTCATTTCACAATCCTCACACTTGCTCCATATGTGTCCTCCTTTGTAAATCACTAGCGGGTCTTGAATGCTACATAAGATTATCGCACAAACTTTCATAACTGAATCAATAAGCTGTCAGATCCTGATACGTCGAAACCGACGGGAGAGTCCATTATTATTATATATGTGAAAATATATAGAAAACTAGCATCATGGGCCGGCGTTGCCTGTGCTCGATTCAAAAATCGTACGACTCATATAGCAATCGCTATCACTTGACTTAAAATATTTTTTTCCTTCCTTGCCTGTAAAGGAGTGCTCTTTGCCGTGCTAATGTTGCTACATGCCTTATTTCTTGCCTATCGCACACTGCGATTTTTTTTTCTAAGCTCTATACCAAACATTAAATCTGTTACGAAAAAAGAACTAAACAAAATGAACACAAAACAATCAGCTTTAAAAAAGGACACGTAACTGGAAAAACCGAATGAAAAAAGAATGTTAACAACAAATACTTTTTCACACCCAACTCACTTCTGCGGGATCAGAATCAACGTGGAGTTTAAGCAAGCGAATGAGCCAATTGGAGTAAAGTGCCATGCAGATTTAAATTTTTCCCACTTGTAACGAATGCAGCTATCGATTTTTTTTTGCATGCTAGCATGCTAGTTAACATTCGTGTCAGTCAGTTGTTGGCTGTCACGCTGGCCAATAGAATCTCCCTGCCTATTCGTGGCAGCCAGCTATAGGCTGTCACTCTGGCCAGTAGAAAATGGCCGCAAACTACATGAAAACTGTCATAGAAGCATGAAAAAATCGATTTTTTATATCCTGCTTTTATAGATAGAGATAGGAAAGAACTCGTTAGGTAGATAATCCAAAGTTCTTTAGTATTTTTGTTATTATTTTTAAAAATTACAGTGCTCGATACAAAAGTAGAGCCTAAATATAATTATTTATTTAAAAATATGATTCCTTCGCTACATAAGAGTTCTCATGTTTCAAAACAAGAGTCGAAAACTTCAATATAATTATTTGAATTAAATTGAATTGGAGATTGGTACTTTAATTCAATATAATTAAAATAATTATATTTAAGTTTTCGGCTCTTGTTTTGAAACATGAGAACTGTTATGTAGCGAAGTAATCATATTTTTAAATAGATAATTATATATATACATATATATAAACAGTTACATCTGCTTTCAATTACCACTTTCTTTCATTATACACACACACGCACACACACACACACACTCATATATATATATATATATATATATATATATATATATATATATATATATATATATATATATATGTAGTAGTCAACAAAACATAATCTTTGAATAAGATGTAAATCAGGGTTTAGTGAGTCATTGTCGGTATTAATTAAATGTCATTATTATACCGGTAAAATAGAATATATTTTTTAACAGTATGAACAATAATTGAATTTCATACATTCAATTGTTTGACCTGAATATTTGACTTTCTTTTCCTTTCAGGCTATATCGAATCGACTTATCTTTGCGGAAGACAGCATCAGTTAATTTAGATTGCATTTTGTCTGGGAAATTATTAAAAAAAAGAAAAGAAAAGAAACATTGAAAATGACTCAAACTGTAATCAGCACGAAAGGAAGAGAAAAAAAAAGGACTGAGATCATTAATAGATCCCTTGTTCAACCGAATACGGTCTTTGCCATTTTTATATTGGTGTAACATCAATTTCCGGATGATCATTTAAGAAAATTCGATTTCCTCTAACGGAAACACTATAAACGCCAGCGATTGGTTGATACATTTTTTATGACACTTCACTGTGACATTTTGTTCTCATTTGAATTCTCACCAAGAAATTCTCCCGCCTCATTGGTATTTATATTTTTTTATTTTTACTATCCAAATACCCGTCCTCCTGACAGATAAACTAAAATATAATTACATTATGTTTTTATCAATAATAAAAATGTTAATTCAACAACACATTATAATTTTGCAATATGTTATTAGTTACAATAAGAAGGAAATATTCTTTTCAATTAAGTACAAGAAAGTTGTTTATTTTATTTATATATTTTTTCGTTAAAATAAAAGCAACTGTAATTCTGTGTCTCTTCAAAGATGAAGAAGAGATTACAAAGGGACTACAGTAGGATGCTGAGGATATTTTGGCCTAAACAAAGAAAGCTGAATGGACCGTAACGTCCAAAAATGTCAGTCATATTTAAGTTATTGCCAAATAAATTGAAGATAATTTTATCTATATTTATAAAAATATCTTTTCTGCTGCGTTTAAGAAAGAATTGGGCGTTTTCAATCATTAAAAGTAATCAAATCCAAAGAAAATTGACATGAAACAAAAGAAATTTAAAACAATGTATCAGAAATTAGTTTTCACGACTTACAAATGAGATATTCCGTTTTTCTGGAAATTTCAGATACGTTCGGTCCTTGTGACATTATCACCATCTTCTGTCTTCCTGAAACCTGTTCTTTTATTGTCCTTTCTCCTCAGTAAAATCTCCTCATTCTCTTTCACTTCCAGTAACCGCTTGTATCTTCGTGGCCTTATCGATATCTTCTGTCATCCTGAAACCTGTTCTTTTATTGTCCTTTCTCCTCACTAAAGCCTTTTCATTCTGTTTTCCTCCCAGTAACCCCTTGAATCTTAGTGGCATTATTACCTCTCTTGGATTGAAATTATAAAAAATGTACACTTTGTTTTCTCTTTGATTTTAACTAATAATAATTAATTGTTTGCATTAAATCTAATTTAGGCAATTATTAGATATCACTAATGACTCCCTTGGTAAAAGAAACTTAATAATTTTAAGTTAGAAGTAAATTTAGGACTATCATTCTTTCCTGTAATCGAAACAAATAAGCTGGTTGATACCCGTTCATTGTGATCGATATTTCTTGAATGAAGTACAGATAAAAAAAAAAGAAAAGTTCTCATTATTTTTATAGAAGTAAATTAAAAATCAATAAGCGGTTCATGTTTTTTCTAAGGTGTAAACCATCTTCTCGCCATTTCCGTATTTGATCCTGCAAATCAAATGAGCGTCTCAACACGTCTTATAATAGTTGTTACTATCAATAAAAAAAAAGTATTTTCGACTAAGATAAAAGACGGTGGCCAAGATCTTAAATGCGTGAGCCAATTTCTATTACATGTCCCGATTATCAGCAAAGAGAGCTTCTGAAAACGAAGAATTTCAAGAAACACACCAACAATGGCAGATGTTGCAAAACTAAGAGACATCTCGAAAAATAAGAGTCATCTGGAAAGATAAGAATATATGCCAGAAATTGCTGCATCGATCGAACTTCTTAATCTTTCTGAATGACTAGGAATCTTGAACATTAACAGCAAAAGTTTCCAAGAATTCTTGCTGGGTATTGGTAATATTAGAGCTAAAGGATTTTAAATTTTAGGCACCCCACTCTCTAAAAGATTACACGATTTACTGATCGGCTAATAACTTTATTATTATGGTTTAGTACGAGATCATTAAATGTAATAAGATATAAACTGTATAGTCTTTTACTTATTAGAAGGTCGAATAAAATTATAAGAATAAAATTTAATTAATAAAATTTAAATATTGAAAATGGTCTTACACATATGTAAATATGTTTAAGACATATTTTTTAAATTTAAATTTTAAATGACCCTTTCAGAAAATCTTCGTTTATAAAAATATGAATTAATCGGATGAATAAAAACGCCAAATGGTGTCAATTTGTCTAAGACAATTTTTTTAAAGATTTTATATTCAAATTTTTCATTTTATTTCTTCCTCTTTTAATATAAAAATCTTTTTCCCTTTCGTTTTTTTTTTCTTTTTCTCCCTCCTTCTATTGTTTGGTCAAATTGACTCCATTTATTAACTTTACGTATCATCTGTAATTATGATTATTATATTGCTCTGATTAATACATTGAGCTCTCTTTGAATTCATATCCTCCTTGAAATAATCCACACCAATTATCAACGGATTTTATATATATATATATATATATATATATATATATATATATATATTATATAATGAAAAACAGACCACTTTAAGGTACCATTACAATAATTTATTTCACCAAAATCCTTTTAAAGGACTTCGGATCATCAGGTAACACTTCCAACAACGAAATGAAAGGAAAAATGATATTGAAAATTGATGGGTAGTGTAATTTTTGTAATTTAACAGGTGGGGATGAGGCGGGTAGTTAAAGAGACAAGGTAGAGTACAGGGAGGGGTTAGTTTCATATCTGTTTCATTTCATATATATATATATATATATATATATATATATATATATATATATATATATATATTGTTGACCTTGTTTGTCGTAGTCTCTGAATATGGAATCCAATGAAGTCGTTAATATCTTCAATATCAGAGGTTGGCAGTGTAGTTTCGGAGGATAAACAAAATGGCTACCTTTATACGCGTCGCATTGAATATTTTGAGCTTTCTGATTGGTTAGTCCTTCTATTGTTGAATTATAAAATGAGTCAGCTCATTTTGGCTTCCTCAAGATTACTTACAGGGTACCCAAAAATTCCAACATATATATATATATATATATATATATATATATATATATATATATATATATATATATATTAAAACAGTAATATATATATATATATATATATATATATATATTAAAACAGTAATATATATATATATATAAAAACAGTAATATATATATATATATATATATATATATATATTAAAACAGTAATATATATATATATATATATATATTAAAACAGTAATATATATATATATATATATATATATATATATATATTAAAACAGTAATATATATATATATATATATATATAATAAGAAAGAACAGTGAGATTTATAATCATGTGTTCTTAGCAGTTATTTTTATGAAAAAAATTCAGTGCTCAATGCAAATGGTAGAGCAAAATATAATAATTTTTAAAAATATTTTTTTATCGCCACACACAAAATTTTCATGTTTCAAAACTGAAACTAAATTTATAAAAAGTAAACTTTAAAATCCATATTATCGTTCTATTGTCAAACGATGTTAGGAAAACACTTTCCAAAAACACTCTCAAGACGCTACGCAATAGTTCGGGCTCCTAACTACCAGTCGAGAAAAGGAACTAGAAAACTGCCAACCCTGTTATCTCAGTATGAAGAGACATTGCCACCATCCACACATATCGCAAAAAAAAAAAAAAAAAAAAAAAAATGAAAGCATCACTCTTAAGTCCTGAGCAAAGGAAAAGATCCGGGAACTCCTTCCTAAAGAAGTAAGAAGAGATACACCTTTACTCCTGTTCAAGAGAAGGAGATTAAAATCAAGATATCAATTTGAAATTCAGCAAAGAATTAAAACTGGCAGAGAACAACCTCTGAATGAACTTAATAAAATAAGAGTCCTGATTTTGACTTCCAGTTTTTTCGAAGAATGTGCATTCAGATATTTGGAAATTCGATCTGCGGCCCAAAGATCATTTCGTCCATGCGACGTTTAACTGATATTCTAGTATATTAAGATAGACAGGTGGTAATAGGATGGAGGGGATCTGTCCCTACAATCAGGAGTGAATGGCCTATAGCTGAAGAGTGAAAAAGTCCTTTTGATTACTCTTCTTTTGGATTCACTCCTTAATAATGTTTTTTTTTAATTCTTTCATACTCAGTAACCATTTGTGTCTTAGTGGTTTTAATGCTTTGCATGGGGTGAGAAGATCTGAAAAAAAGAAGAAAAAAAAGGCGCTTCTTTTTAGTGTCATCTTTGACCAAATGCATTCCTTATTCTGTTGATTGCAATAGAATTTGGTTCGTCTAGTATAGCATCCCTGTTATTAAGTCTGACGCGCCAATGTTTAGAAACATAATATCTGTTTATTCAAATACCTATGCAGAGAATTGTATATCAAATGAAAAGGTCATTGTGTCTCCGGTGAAAAGTCTAGACTGATGTCAACGATGCATAGTATGTAATCTGTCTATTGCGTAAGCTTCCTCTATATGGGATTAGTGATAATCGGATTAACTTTAAAACGTTCTCAAAATTAAAACTCTAACATATGACATAGAAAGTGTACTTCCCAAAGAAATTTTTTCAAGTTTGCTTTTTCAAAATAACATCACTGAAAATTCAAAAGTTTAAAGTTACATTTTTAATATTTTAAAAGCTTAATTTTAGTTAACAACCAAAATTAGAATAAAGTAAGAATTAAATAATTTCCAGTGAACATCAAATCCATGATTAATCTTGGTATAAGAGATTACGTTCCCGTACCAAAATTTATGAACTAGCGGTATTTTTTACTGTTGTGTTCACTTTGTACAAGGCCCTGGAGCCATTCGTGGTAGAGGGTTACTGTGTAAGAGGCGCAGACTATGCGGATATTTGTGGAAGCTAACAGTTAATCCTAGACTTGAACAAGTTAAGATTTTAGTGATTGAGGAAGCAGCGTCTTGGGAGTTGGTTCCACAAGGCAACAGCTGGTGGGAAGAAGCTGCGTGGGTGGGACTCATATCGCGCCTGGGTGGTTCGCTACAATTTGTGTGGCGTGTCTTAGCCGTGGTGGTTATGACTGGTGAAACGAAGGAGTGTAGTTCATCTGAACATTTAATGCCGAAATCTAATTTTCTTTGGAGCTCTGTCGTAATAAAAATATGTTATTCTGCTTCCACAATTGTACCCATGGTAGATGATACTCCGCTTTTGTGCATATACATGATATCTGTGTTTTATGTTGTAGTTTTGTTGAAGTTATATTTTGGAATACAGTTTGATTTAAGAAATTGTAGGATATTATATGTATAAATGACATGAAAGTTCATTCATGCTGATTGTTTAATTGATTTTGTTTAGCGGCATATCCGCGCCTTTATGGGTTATTTTTGTGGCATTGTTAGGGCCAGAAATAAAGACACAAAGAGAGGAATTGAATTAAACAAATATATTAACAGGAACAGTAATACAAACATATACAAACGAGAGTATTACAGCAAGAATGTTCAGTCCAACTGTCAAACTTCCCTCTCCAAAAGACAGTACCTGCTCCTATTTATACCTGGGAGAGTCCACGTGTGTGTGTGGGTAAATTACCATAACAGAAACCTAAACAGTGATCTTTATTATAATCCAGAGATTAGGGAATAAGGTGACCTCTACCAGTTTCATTAATTTTAATTATTATGAGCCAAGTCAGTGACTGATAAGAAAGCAAAGGATTCAAAACAGTGCTTTTGGCAATATTACAAGCAGAATTGCTACCACAATGGATGAAACAGTCTTACTGTTTTGATTTTCTAATGTTCCATTTTGATCTTTAAAAAACACCATCAAAGGTTTTTTAAATTTTCGATTCAGTGTCAATCCTAATCTGAGGTATGTTTCTTTTTAATTTGAAAAATGAGTTGTCATCATAGTAAGGCCCATGAACAAGTATGATCACAAGATCCCTGCACAGTTGAATACCTGACCAGCTCCTGCCATCTGTCGCAGCTGCATGCTAATGTCTGAGTCTTTTCAAATGATCTTCCAGTATACAGATAATCAACCTATTTTTTTTCTCTGCCTCCTCTTTTGTTTAAGGGGGGGTACCTTGTAGGATAGCAGTGGAATGATTGTTGGCTTTTATGACATGGCCACACCATTTCAACTTTCTTTTCTTGGCAGTAGTTATGAGGTCTTCCAATGGGTCTGTTTCTTGTCTGATGGGATTTCATAATTGTTTTTGGTGCGATCTATATAGGAGATGACCACGATGTTGGAAGTTGCGTCGGTAAATTACCATAACAGTTATTTAATGAAAATCTAAATATTTGAACGCAATTGCATGCATCCAACTACTGAAGAAATATATTGTTAGTAATCTCTATCTATAAAAGGCAGGGTATGTCTGTGTGTTCTACGGCAGATTTCATGTAGTTTGCGGCCATTTTCTACTGGCCAGAGTGAGAGCCTATAGCTGGCTGCCACGAATAGGCAGGGAGATTCTATTGGCCAGCGTGACAGCCAACAGTTGATGACACAAATATTAACTAGCATGCTAGCATGCAAAAAAAAAATCGATAGCTGCATTCGTCACAAGTGGGAAAAATTTAAATCTGCATGGCACTTTACTCCAATTGGCTCATTCGCTTGCTTAAACTCCACGTTGATTCTGATTCCGCAGAACTGAGTTCGGTGTGAAAAAGTATTTGTTGTTAACATTCTTTTTTCATTCGGTTTTTCCAGTTTCGAGTCCTTTTTTAAAGCTGATCGTTTTGTGTTCATTTTGTTTAGTTCTTTTTTCGTAACAGATTTAATGTTTAGTATAGAGCTTAGAAAAAATTTGCAGTGTGAGATAGGCAAGAAGTAAGGCATGTAGCAACATCAGCACGGCAAAGGGCACTCTTTTAAAGGCAAGGAAGGGCAAAAATATTTTAAGTCAAGTGATAGCG
Source organism: Acanthosepion lycidas (assembly GCA_963932145.1). NCBI lineage: Eukaryota > Metazoa > Mollusca > Cephalopoda > Sepiida > Sepiidae > Acanthosepion > Acanthosepion lycidas. Next base: position 93,262,821 of record OZ010592.1, on the reverse strand, counting down.
ATTGCTGTACGAGTCGTACAATTTTTGAATCAAGCACAGGCAACGCTGGGCCATGCTGCTAGTTCTATTGTAAATAGGTAATGTTGGTAATTTATATATATAAAAATGCATTTTTTTTTTTTACTATAAAATGTATTTTTATACATTCATAGTTTTTTGTCTTTGTTTGTTGGGGGGTCACTATTTTGCCATAGTTAGGACGTAACAGTTTCTACAACCCCAGCCAGGGTAGACCTAGGAACAACAGCAATTAAGATGTGGTACCATGCTCCTCAGAGTGTCCAATCTCCAGATCAGATGCCTTGCTGACCGATGTAATTTATCGTCACCATAGCTAGAGAGTATTAGGTACCGACACCATAATTTCACGTCTTTGAAATTCCTCGATCGTGTGAGTCAGTGTGAACATGGGTTAACCTGATAATGACAAAGATTTATTAATACTCGAACAGTGCATGACAGATGTATATGCTATTACATTGTAACGGGAATACCTGACGCAGTGGCTGAGCTTAGGTACGTAATGATCATATCCAGAGGCGTCTGGCTAATATTATCTCTGGTAACAGATAAGCGACACCGGATCAGATCATATTCGAATTGAATGCATCGATATTTAGCTTCCATGAAATTTAAGAGCAGAGGTCTCTCACCTGGGATCTCGATGTAGCTAATTAAACCATGAACGGTTGGTAACATGTAGCAGAGTGTGACAAATCAATGTATCGACATATGTGGGTCTAATAGTTTCCTCAGAAACAAGTAAAAGAGAACTAAATTGTTACGTTATATCAGTCTTCTTGCACGGCAGTGAATCCCGACAATCTCCTCAAGGTTGAAGAAGTGATTTGAGGCGGCAGAAATGTGGTTCAACAGGAGGATGTTGATGATACTATGGACTAAATATATGAGCAATGACGAAGTTTTTGAGAAAATGGAAACAAGAAGGAAACTTATATTTAACATCAGGAAGAAACAGTTACGGCTCGTATTGAGGAAAGAGGGCTTGGAAAATATTATACTCACAGGGCAGATTGAAGGCAAGAGAGACAATACATAACGTACTTAGCAAGCAATACATAACGTACTTAGCCGGAGTAAGTGGACTGCGGTACAACAAAAGGACAAAATTTATTAAGAGCTACAAAGGATGGGAAATTGTGGAGAGCCATGATCATTACGTCCTAAGGAACCGAGCACATAAGGAGAAGAAGAAAAATAAGAAAAAGAAGAGGACGAAAAAAGAAGAAACAGAAGAAAAAGAAGAGGAAGAAAAAGAAAAAGGCGAAAAAGAAGAACGCGAAGAATAAGAAAAGAAGAAAAAGCAGCAGCAGCAGCAGCAGCAGAAGAAGAAGAAGGAGAAGAAGAAGAAGAAGAAGAAAGCCATAGATCCAATTTATCGACAAGGTACATGTAAGTATCTGATTTTTTTCTTAATTTGAGAAAGCAACTTCAATCCTGTCATGTTTTTCTATTAATCTACGAAAAGCCATCAGAGCAAAGTGAGGTTCAAGTAAGCCTTACTTTGCTTTGAAGAACTGCGCATTTCTCATTTGAAGGTTTCGACGTTGTTGTAGAATCGGACTCAGTGAACTTCATGCTCTTCGTTACTACTATAACAATGGACTGTTCCTATTTATAAATACGAAATATATTTATAAATAAATTTATAAATATGACAAGTAGCCACATTAAATTAGGATTTGAGTAGTATTTGATTTACTCAAGTTTTTCTTTCTGTGAATTTTAATAAACCTCATTTTTGTTTTCCCTACTTAGTCTTCGGTTCCTTTGATACTCTAACTACGGCCTTCCTAATTCTCGGTTATGAACAAAAACGACATTACAACAAAATCCATGTCTGCTGGCTTTATTTTCGCACCCGAATCGTAATCCACCATCACAGATTAAAATATAAAAGAAGAGAATACAGTTTCAATTACTGGTCGATTTATTTTCTTTAATAAGAATTTCAAGCTGAACGCCGGTAGACATTAATGTAACGGTTCGAGAAACAAAATGTATAGCTTCCAGTAAAATGAACGCAAACTACAAAGTACAAAGATTTAAATATGATGGAAAATCTTTTTAGCTTAACAAGGAATACGAGAACAGTTGTTTTGTTTTTTTATAGACATTACTGGATATAAAGTGGGGGATCGGCATTCTATTTTCATTAAGTTTTCTAACGTTTCCTGCAGGCATGAACGTGAAAGGCTATATTAAATCAATTGATAGTTTTGCTGCTACAAAATTGTTTCCCTGTGCCAAACAAGATAACTTTTCTCGCTTGAAACTATCATACATATTTATCAATCTACTATTCGTCAATGCTTTGAATATTGCTGCCACATATGGCCTGGCGCATCTGCTATGTATTTAGAGATCTCCTGATAAAATCCAAAGAAGAACCTGCAATGTTATCGGTCCTGACCTGGCATCTCAGAATCACATTCTCACCGCCGTAACGTAACTTCCCTGTGCCTTTTCTATAAATATTTTTTATGTTAATTGTTTCTGATGCGCTTTTCTTTTTGGTACATTGTCTTTAAAAATTTAAACGCAGTACTTGATTGGCAGCTAGGTCTCATTATTTTACCGTTGAAATGGGTAGATGTAACAGTAAGTTCTGTGCTCAGAGTTTCTTCTTTGGCTCTTTTCGCTTGCGGAAGTTTCCTGCTTTTTGGCTATCCAGTCAACTTTGATCTTTAAAAATTTAAATGTAATGTCAATCGTTATCTTCTGTCTTTTCTAATTCATGTTCTTTTATTTTTCTCTTTCTTTTATAATGTCTTCATTTTCTCATATTCGATCACACTCAGTAACATCCCCCCTGCGTCTTAGTGGCTTTTACGTCTTGGTTGGGGTGAAATGATTTAAGAAAAAAAGAATACTATACAAAAAATAATATAAAAGTAAACTGGATGTAAAGTGGGGGATTGATACTCTATTGTTATTGAGCAATAAACTGCCCTCCCCCGCACATTTCAATATCAGTGCTATCCACAGTAAAATTCCATTTAAAGACTCATCTGTGAAAGAATTCTAAAAATTATAAACAGTTAATATTTTAAGACATTTTTATGTTTATACATTCTTTTTTATATATACAAATATTTATGCAAATGCTTTGTTTAGTGACCTGAATATCCGAGAAATTTTCATAGAAAATATTCGTCCTCCGACAGGAATCGAACCTGTATTCTACACGGGAGCCTCAATTAGCCTGACGTGCTTTACCGACTTAGCCACAGAGGAGTGTTTCGGTTAGCAACGTTGATTTTATTGGTTTTAAACTACAATTCTCCACGATTTTCTGTCGTTTGCTAACCGAAACGCTCCTCTGTGGCTAAATCGGTAAAGCACGTCAGGCTATATGACGGTTCCGTGTAGGATGCACGTTCGATTCCTGTCAGAGGACGCAGATTTTCTATGAAAAATTCTCGGACATTCAGGCCGGTAAATGTTGTTTATTATAAACAGAGCATTTACTTAAATATTTGTATCTATAAAAATGAATGTAAAAATAAAATAATGCCTTAAAATAATTGTCGGACTTTGTCCATTTCATAATGTGTGACGTCATTTGTTTACATTTGATACGCCATGAGCAGATATGAAGGTACGTGACAAAATCATGTAAAAATTGTAGTTTAAAAGCAGTAAAATCGAGTTTCCTAACCGAACGATCCTTTGTGGCTCAATCGGTTAAGGCACGTCAGTCTCAATGACGATTCCGTATAGGATACATGTTCGATTCCTGTCGGAGGACGTATATTTTCTATGAAAATTTCTCGGACATTCAGGCCGGTAAATGTTGTTAATACTGTTTATTATAAAAAAGAGCATTGATTTAAATATTTGTACCTATAAAAAAAGAATGTATAAACATAAAAATGTCTTAAAATAATTGTCGGACTTTGTCCATTTCATAGATTAATATATAGATTCATTTTATTACAGGGTGGCTAATCTGGTTTTAATGTAATATTCCACTGGATATAAAATGGGTTAATCTGTCTTTTTTTTTCCCCTAATGTAGTAAGCTGATCCCCATACATAATCCATTCATCTCAATATATTTCATAATTTTATGCAGTCAAAAATAAATAATTATGAAACTAATGATAGGAAATGCACAAAAATTTTGTTCATTTGCATTCGGAGAATATCCGAAGCATGAAATAGAAATGAGATTATATTTGATTCATTTTTATAATCATCTCACGCCTAAGCAAGGCGATAATAGCACTAAGATACTAGCGGTTACCTGGAGTGAAAGAGAATGAGAAGACTTTAGTGAGGAGAAAGGACAATAAAAAAAACAGGTTTCACGAAGACAGATGATGGCGATAATAGCACCAAGACACTAGGGGTTACTGGGAGTGAAAGAGAATGAGAAGACTTTAGTGAGGAGAAAGGACAATAAAAAAACAGGTTTCAGGAAGACAGAAGAGGGCGATAATGACACTAAGACACTGGGAGTGAAAGGGAATGAGAAGACATTAATGAGGAGAAAGGACAATAAAAGAAGAGGTTTCACGAAGACAGATGATGGCGATAATGCTACTAAGACGCAAGGGGTTACTTGGAGTGAAAGGGAAAAAGAAGACTTTAGTGAGGAGAAAGGACAATAACAGAACAGGTTTCAGGAAGACGGAAGATGGCAATAGACGTTGAATTTATTTTTTAAAGATTCTATATGACTGGGAAACAAGAATCAGGAAGATATTGTGTCAGCAATACATTTTTGAAAAAGGAAAATATTGCCAGCAATTCATTTTTGGAAAATAATTACCAGCAATATATTTTTGTAAAAATATAACCAGCTTTAAAAATAAGCCACTGAGGTTGACTGTTCTAGTTCCACGTGCCATGTTTAAAGAATGTCATTTATCAGTTATCTCCTGTTAATTTCCCTCTGAAAGTTCTCCACTACCTTAACCGGGTATTGAACCCACACTCTTTGGGTCCTGTCACTGGATCTAACCAACGCCTTTATGCACTGTGTCATGTCTCCTTGAGGACATCCATTAAACATGGCACGTGGAACTAGAACAGTCTACCCCAGTGAGCAAAATATAGGTTTAAGTCCGATATTCCAACCACCTGAAAAAGGCCGGAGCGTACAACGGCCGAAACGTTGTGATAAATATGGCGACAAAGATGAGGACAATAGCCCGAATAATGTAAATAATGTACATAATACGTCATCTCAGAAATATAGACAAAAAACAAACAAACAAAAAAAAACAAACTCTACCATAATTGTTATTATCTGTCTTCAATGACAATACAAACCAATCAGTGCGTAACTGAGAGAAGAGCATAATGTGGCTTCAGGGTTCCCCACCGGAAATACATGCAGGGACCGCTACACATGCGCGACATGATACTACAGATTCCCCGGTATTATGCGACTGTTGATCGGAGCAGCCTCTCTAAGCGATACGAAAGTGTTTGGTCTCCTAACGACTAGTCGGGAGCAGCAGCCAGCAAACTGCCAAGCTGGTAACCTCATGAAGGAAAGTCACAGTCACTGATTAGTCTGATCGCCAAAGAGTTAAGATAGTTAAATTATTGTGGATTTGGCAGGAAAAAGAAAGAGAACCCGTAAACCATATCCTGAAGAGGGAACAAGAGATGAAACTCTACTCCTATTCAATAGACATAGAATAAGTGCAAACCGGACTATAAGTCAGCCTATCTCTACATATTAACCTGTAATACATGCATTGACTCCTAAGCATGTGCGTCATGGCACTATATATACCCCGATATTATACAACTGTTGATCGGAGCAGCCTGTCTAAGCGATACAGTTTGGGCTCCTAACGACCAGCAGCAGCCTGCAAACTGCCAACCTGGTAAAATAAGAGAAGGTGGGAGTAAGAGAAGACTTCCAAAAATGGAAATAATGAATTTTTCCTGACCGAAAACAAAAGAAGGGGTTTATGGATTTAGACTTATCAAGGAACCTCAAACCCCGACGAGCCCACCCCCGGTTTTGAATCGGCGTCCATATAAGCAAATTCGCAGCGAGCAAAAATCGGTTAGAGTTTAGTAGAGTTGAATTTAGTTTTGAGTTCGAGAGAGAGTTCCAGTTGAGAGCTCTGAAGCCCCGCTACGAAGAGCTGACCAAGATTCGCGCAACTTCCGAACTCATCTTCTAACCAAGAACAATTTATTTTTTTTGAAGAACGACTTAGACTCACACCACCAAAATAAGCTTTGTGAATTTCGCCTAGAAACCACGTGTCACAATCCATATAGCGGGTCGGGAGGTAGACGCAGTCCTATGTATCCAGCAACCAGATATAAAGTATTGTTATCTTTTTTTTGATACCATTTTCGACTTATTATTTTCTTTTCTTTTGCCCGTACTTGTGCGATACCGCCCTCATTCGAACTCAAGCTTGCAGTACGGCCCCAACGCTGATTGATTTCGTCTGCCTAAGATCAATTCACAACGTGGGTAGGCAGACTGGAGATCAAAGTAGTTGCTTCGGTAACCAGACGTTGGAAGCGAGTTGGGAACGACGAGGCCGATATCGAATCTAACCAGATTCCCATCCGAATCACTTAACGGTTAGATCATCACAATTGGCGCCGCGACCAGGATAAGACCCGGGATCGGCTGACGTCACAATTTGACGTAACGGTTGGATGTCACACAGGGAAAAGTCAACTATAACCCTATTCCTCCACTATCTCTGTCTCTGTCTCTGCCTCTCCGTCAGTCTCTACTTCTCACTCTTTATATATTGCACAACAAACGTAGATAAATGCGAATTTATTAGTATATAATTCATAGGTCTGTTTAACTACATTGAACACTGTTTTGTTTGCACTATAAATTAAATAAACATTTATTTGCTTATCTGCATATGCCAGCTATCACACGCATATAAAGTTGCTAATATCACTTTATTTCCTTTATATTCACACTTATATATATATATATATATATATATATATATATATATATATATATATATTGGTCTATTTGGGTAGCAATCCCTCTTTTATACAAGTTTCATGAAAAACGAATGACACAGTACATCGGCTTTAAATTAATTTTTCTTGTTCTAATATTTTTCTAGACATAGAGCGAGTTTGAAAAAAAAATAATTTCTATAACTCTAGATACATAAATAATGTATTCATACATTCAGTTAAAAGTAAATATAAAATCCTCCTTGATAATGTTTAAAAGAATAGCCGAAAGCATTTGGATATCCAGAAAAGAAAAAAAAAACAAGCAAAATTAAATCAGCGGTTCGTGGAAAGAAGCTATTCGAATGGAACTTACATTTCACTAATGGAATACGAAGACAATGAAGATAGATCGATAGAATGGGCGTGGCATTGGAGCTCCCACCCATATATGGCAGCAGTACACCACTTTCGGACTGATCTGGCTCTTGTAAAGGTACTGGAGAACAGGAGGGGTCAGTTACTTCCTGGAGTGTTACAGGGAACTGACCATTTTTAAAAGAGTTTCATGGAACTTAGATCTCACCTAGGAGGGATATGAAGGAAATGTTGGTGGTTGGCTACAACGGGTGTGGCGTGGAGTATCATAGCCGTGAAGTTTAGAATTGGTGGGACTAAAGAATGTAGTTCTTCTGAACACTTTCAATAACGATAGAACAGCGAGAGTCTTGGGACATTTCGTTTGACACTAACTGTTCACTGGTCTGACATTTCCAGGATGAGGTGAGATGGTACAAAACTTCTCCGTAGCATTTATCAGGGTAGGATGTGAAGAAAAAGTCAATAACATTCGACTGATGTCCTGTCGGATCAGGAACGTGGGTTCATCAATGATCTGAGTTAGTCCGTCAGCGACGAAGACCTCTCTGCGGTATATGCCTTTTTCCTCAGAGGACTAAGCACTCTTTGTGGAAAATATTGAAGCCACCGCAGATATAAAAGCTAACCGAGGGAAAATCAATTGAAGATATGTTGTGGATTCCGGGTTGAAATCCGGTACCAATAAATAACAAACGCCAGGAATGAATATAGGAAAATAATGTATTAACGTAATAATACAAACTGGTAAAGCAGGTTAGTAGTTCCAGGAATACGTGTTAATATCTATACAGTCTTTGGTATTGAAGTATCGCTGTATGACTTCTTACTGAGTCTACGTGGTCGCTCACTGTGACTCCTACAACGCTGTTACTTCACGCTCACTCTTCCGGTTACCTTTTACTCTGTCACTCTGGACTCGACTCGACGGTTTTGCTCCCCCGGGTCTTCACGTAGCCGTAGTATATGTATATACTGGGTGAGTCCATTTGTGTAAAAAGGGGAGGACCCCTCAACAAGATATAATCGATCCACTCAAATATTTGGTCCAACATTACAGTTCTATCGTCCTCGTGACGATAGAGAGTCAAGTATTATTAATTTTTAAGTCATTTTTAT
>OZ010592.1:93226888-93251888 GCA_963932145.1 Acanthosepion lycidas | reverse complement strand
GTTTTTAGTATTCTATTTATAAGTAATGCAAAAATTTATTTTTGTGTTGCCATTTCGATATACGTACTGTTCGTTCATTCAGGAATTTTATGTTGGTCCGCGAAGGTGATTAGAGCTATCTTCTCCTCCAGACACAGTTTACAGTTTTTGGATATATTGTTATTGGCTGGTGTATTTTTCCTTATTTCTTATGACATATTGATGTACCTTGTATTTAAGTTCCTATATATGTTCAGAAAGTGTAGTGCTGTTCGCGTATTTACTATTTGTAAAATATGGTTTGTTTCTGTACGTTTTTCTTTTCAGGATTTTCCAGTAATCCCTACATATATTTTGTCTCTTTTATCTGTCGTTTTTAAAAGATAGATATTAAAATGACATAAATAATTATATGATAACTTAACAGAAGTTGAATTAATCGTTGATTAGAGTGCCTACAGTATTTGCGTGAAATATGCAACCTCACGTTTTCTTTCAATTCATATTGCTTGGGTATTTACTCAAAAGTTCTGTACAGAAAACTATAGAATTTAGAAACGTATATTTATCAATGAAAACCACATTTGAAAAAAGAGTTGTATGCATATTATAAAACAATTTAATATTTAAATGTAATAGGCTATTTCAATGAATTCAAGAGAATGTTTTTAACATTGAGATAATGTCTTGATTTACAGCATTATTTAATCAAGGAAAATGAAAAGTATTTGCTTAATATATCTTTACCAATATATATGAAAACATTAGAGAGAATTACATGCCTAATGTATTCGTTTAATAAATCGTGTTTTATATATGTAATCATTAGAGGGAATGAAAGTCTTGGCGTATTTGTTTAATAAATCCTATCCGTTATATATGGAACCATTAGAGGGAATGAAAGTTTTGATGTATTTGTTTAATAAATCCTATCCGTTATATATGGAACCATTAGAGGGAATGAAAGTGTTGACGTATTTGTTGAATAAATCCTATCCGTTATATATGTAATCATTAGAGAGAATGAAAGTGTTGACGTATTTGTTTAATAAATCCTATCCGTTATATATGTAATCATTAGAGGGAATGAAAGTGTTGGCGTATTTGTTTAATAAATCCTATCTGTTATATACGCAATCATTAGAGGGAATGAAAGTGTTGACGTATTTGTTTAATAAATCCTATCTGTTATATATGTAATTATTAGAGGGAATGAAAATGTTGACGTATTTGTTTAATAAATCCTATCCGTTATATATGTAATCATTAGAGGGAATGAAAGTGTTGACGTATTTGTTTAATAAATCCTATCCGTTATATATGTAATCATTAGAGGGAATGAAAGTGTTGACGTATTTGTTGAATAAATCCTATCCGTTATATATGTAATCATTAGAGAGAATGAAAGTGTTGACGTATTTGTTTAATAAATCCTATCCGTTATATATGTAATCATTAGATGGAATGAAAGTGTTGGCGTATTTGTTTAATAAATCCTATCCGTTATATATGTAATCATTAGAGGGAATGAAAGTGTTGACGTATTTGTTTAATAAATCTTATCCGTTATATATGTAATCATTAGAGGGAATGAAAGTGTTGACGTATTTGTTTAATAAATCTTATCCGTTATATATGTAATCATTAGAGGGAATGAAAGTTCTGACGTATTTGCTTAATAAATCCTATCTGTTATATATGTAATCATTAGAGTGAATGAAAGTGTTGACGTATTTTTCTAATGAATCCTATCCGTTATATATGTAATCATTAGAGGGAATGAAAGTGTTGACATATTTGTTTAATAAATCCTATCCGTTATATACGCAATCATTAGAGGGAATGAAAGTTCTGACGTATTTGTTTAATAAATCCTATCCGTTATATATGTAATCTTTAGAGTGAATGAAAGTGTTGACATATTTGTTTAATAAATCCTATCCGTTATATATGTAATCATTAGAGGGAATGAAAGTGTTGACGTATTTGTTTAATAAATCCTATCCTTTATATATGTAATCATTAGAGGGAATGAAAGTTCTGACGTATTTGCTTAATAAATCCTATCTGTTATATATGTAATCAGGAGAGGGAATGAAAGTGTTGACGTATTTGTTTAATAAATCCTATCCGTTATATACGCAATCATTAGAGGGAATTAAAGTGTTGACGTATTTGTTTAATAAATCCTATCCGTTATATATGTAATCATTAGAGGGAATGAAAGTGTTGACCAATTTTTTTAATAAAACCTATCCGTTATATATGTAATCATTAGAGGGAATGAAAGTGTTGACGTATTTGTTTAATAATTCCTATCCGTTATATATGTAATCATTAGAGGGAATGAATGTGTTGACGTATTTGTTTAATAAATCCTATCTGTTATATATGTAATCATGAGAGGGAATGAAAGTGTTGACGTATTTGTTTAATAAATCATATCCGTTATATATGTAATCATTAGAGGGAATGAAAGTGTTGGCGTATTTGTTTAATAAATCCTATCTGTTATATATGTAATCATTAGAGGGAATGAAAGTGTTGACGTATTTGTTTAATAAATCTTATCCGTTATATATGTAATCATTAGAGGGAATGAAAGTGTTGACGTATTTGTTTAATAAATCTTATCCGTTATATATGTAATCATTAGAGGGAATGAAAGTTCTGACGTATTTGTTTAATAAATCATATCCGTTATATATGTAATCATTAGAGGGAATGAAAGTGTTGGCGTATTTGTTTAATAAATCCTATCTGTTATATATGTAATCATTAGAGGGAATGAAAATGTTGACGTATTTTTTTAATAAAACCTATCCGTTATATATGTAATCATTAGGGGGAATGAAAGTGTTGACGTATTTTTCTAATAATTCCTATCCGTTATATATGTAATCATTAGAGGGAATGAATGTGTTGACGTATTTGTTTAATAAATCCTATCTGTTATATATGTAATCATTAGAGGGAATGAAAGTGTTGACGTATTTGTTCAATAAATCCTATCCGTTATATATGTAATCATCAGAGGGAATGAAAGTGTTGGCGTATTTGTTTAATAAATCCTATCTGTTATATATGTAATCATTAGAGGGAATGAAAATGTTGACGTATTTGTTTAATAAATCCTATATGTTATATATGTAATCATTAGAGGGAATGAAAATGTTGACGTATTTTTTTTAATAAAACCTATCCGTTATATATGTAATCATTAGAGGGAATGAAAGTGTTGACGTATTTGTTTAATTAATCCTATCTGTTATATATGTAATCATTAGAGTGAATGAAAGTGTTGACGTATTTTTCTAATGAATCCTATCCGTTATAGATGTAATCATTAGAGGGAATGAAAGTGTTGACGTATTTGTTTAATAAATCCTATCTGTTATATATGTAATCATTAGAGGGAATGAAAGTGTTGACGTATTTTTCTAATAATTCTTATCCGTTATATATGTAATCATTAGAGGGAATGAAAGTGTTGACGTATTTGTTTAATAAATCCTATCTGTTATATATGTAATCATTAGAGGGAATGAAAGTGTTGACGTATTTTTCTAATAATTCTTATCCGTTATATATATAATTATTAGAGGGAATGAAAGTGTTGACGTATTTGTTTAATAAATCCTATCCGTTATATATGTAATCATTAGAGGGAATGAAAGTGTTGGCGTATTTGTTTAATAAATCCTATCTGTTATATACGTAAACATTAGAGGGAATGAAAGTGTTAACGTATTGGTTTAATAAATCCTATCTGTTATATATGTAATCATTAGAGGGAATGAAAGTGTTGACGTATTTGTTTAATAAATCCTATCCGTTATATATGTAATCATTAGAGGGAATGAAAGTGTTGGCGTATTTGTTTAATAAATCCTATCTGTTATATATGTAATCATTTGAGGGAATGAAAATGTTGACGTATTTGTTTAATAAATCCTATATGTTATATATGTAATCATTAGAGGGAATGAAAGTGTTGACGTATTTGTTTAATAAATCCTATCCGTTATATATGTAATGATTAGAGGGAATGATAGTGTTGGCGTATTTGTTTAATAAATCCTATCTGTTATATATGTAATCATTTGAGAGAATGAAAGTGTTGACGTATTTGTTTAATAAATCCTATCTGTTATATATGTTATCATGAGAGGGAATGAAAGTGTTGACGTATTTGTTTAATAAATCCTATCTGTTATATACGTAATCATTAGAGGGAATGAAATTGTTAACGTATTTCTTTAATAAATCCTATCTGTTATATATGTAATCATTAGAGGGAATGAAAGTGTTGACGTATTCGTTTAATAAATCCTATCCGTTATATATGTAATCATTAGAGGGAATGAAAGTGTTGGCGTATTTGTTTAATAAATCCTATCTGTTATATATGTAATCATTAGAGGGAATGAAAATGTTGACGTATTTGTTTAATAAATCCTATATGTTATATATGTAATCATTAGAGGGAATGAAATTGTTGGCGTATTTGTTTAATAAATCCTATCTGTTATATATGTAATGATTAGAGGGAATGAAAGTGTTGGCGTATTTGTTTAATAAATCCTATCTGTTATATACGTAATCATTAGAGGGAATGAAAGTGTTAACGTATTTGTTTAATAAATCCTATCTGTTATATATGTAATGATTAGAGGGAATGAAAGTGTTGACGTATTTGTTTAATAAATCCTATCTGTTATATACGTAATCATTAGAGGGAATGAAAGTGTTAACGTATTTGTTTAATAAATCCTATCTGTTATATATGTAATCATTAGAGGGAATGAAAGTGTTGACGTATTTGTTTAATAAATCCTATCCGTTATATATGTAATCATTAGAGGGAATGAAAGTGTTGACGTATTTGTTCAATAAATCCTATCCGTTATATATGTAATCATTAGAGGGAATGAAAGTGTTGACGTATTTGTTTAATAAATCCGATCCGTTATATATGTAATCATTAGAGGGAATGAAAGTGTTGACGTATTTGTTTAATAAATCCTATCCGTTATATATATAATCATTAGAGGGAATGAAAGTTTTGACATATTTTTTTAATAAATCCTATCCGTTATATATGTAATCATTAGAAGGAATGAAAGTGTTGACGTATTTGTTTAATAAATCCTATCTGTTATATATGTAATCATTTGAGAGAATGAAAGTGTTGACGTATTTGTTGAATAAATCCTACTCGTTATATATGTAATCATTAGAGGGAATGAAAGTATTGACGTATTTGTTTAATAAATCCTATCCGTTATATATGTAATCATTAGAGGGAATGAAAGTGTTGACGTATTTGTTCAATAAATCCTACTCGTTATATATGTAATCATTAGAGGGAATGAAAGTATTGACGTATTTGTTTAATAAATCCGATCCGTTATATATGTAATCATTAGAGGGAATGAAAGTGTTGACGTATTTGTTTAATAAATCCTATCCGTTATATATGTAATCATTAGAGGGAATGAAAGTGTTGACGTATTTGTTCAATAAATCCTATCCGTTATATATGTAATCATTAGAGGGAATGAAAGTGTTGACGTATTTGTTCAATAAATCCGATCCGTTATATATGTAATCATTAGAGGGAATGAAAGTGTTGACGTATTTGTTTAATAAATCCTATCCGTTATATATATAATCATTAGAGGGAATGAATGTTTTGACATATTTTTTTAATAAATCCTATCCATTATATATGTAATCATTCGAGGGAATGAAAGTGTTGACGTATTTCTTTAATAAATCCTATCCGTTATATATGTAATCATTAGAGGGAATGAAACTGTTGACGTATTTGTTTAATAAATCCTATCCGTTATATATGTAAACATTAGAGGGAATGAAACTGTCGTCGTATTTGTTTAATAAAACCTAGTCTTTAGATATGTAATTAGTAGAAGTAATGAAATTTTGACCGTATTTCTTTAATAGATCCTATCCATTTTATGTGTAAGCATTAGTGGTAATGAATGTTTTGACGTATTTGTTTAATAAATCCTTCCGTTATATATGTAATCATTAGTAGCAATTAACGTTTAGAGGTATTAGCATAATATATCCTATCCGTTATATATGTAATCATTATTGGGAAGAAAACTTTGGACGTATTTGATTACTAAATCCTGTTCGTTTTATAAGTAATCGTTAGAGAGAATACCAATTATGTGGAGTGATATACGTAATCATTAGACGGCAGAAAGAAAAGAAATGCTTGACCATGCTTATTAATCATTCTTATCTTTTAATATGTATGATCATTAGATTGCATGAAAGGTTGTCTCTGCTTGTTAAAGATATTATCATTTGACTGAATAAAATTTTTTCTTTATTTATTAGTTACTTTTAATTAGAAGAAATTACAGTTAATGCATTCTTTTAATAAATCCTAGCCTTATGCTGTTATTAATGGATATATTTCGTTTTTATATAGCCAATGAACTGGCGCAATTAAAATGTCCCCGTATATTTTCATCCATCTCTGAGTCACACATATAATCAGTAAATGAGGAATGTATGTATTTCCACAATCTTTAATCGTGTTATCATCATTTACATAAACATGCAGTTAACATTTAATGAGCTGAAGCACAGAGTGACAACCGCTTTTGAGTAGTACACCTTTTTAACAATACGAGGTTCATTTACGTTAATCACATCAGAATGTGCCTTTGAGCGCTATCATCACGGAAATCGTTTATTAGAAGCGATAATATAGTGGCAGTGAAAACAGATCATGTGGGACGAAGAATTAAACTGAAAAGAGAAAGCGTGAATAATGAAAGAGAGAAAAATGGATAACAAGAAAGAGAGAGAGAGAGAGTGTGTGAGAAAGAGTGGGGGGAATAAAGCGAAAAGAAGAAAGATAGTGTGATATATCACGTGGTGGCAGTGGGCATGGAGAAGGTGGCAGACATTCTGACAACGTCTTTTGTACGTCTAATGGCGATATCCGATTGGTTGAGTTCTTCGTGACGTTTCTCTTCTGGGGACGCGTTTCCGCTACGCTTGTTGTGTTACTTCTCTACACCAGCAAACATGACTAAGATTTAATATGATAGAAGCAATAATCAAAAGCGACAACTACAATGGATTTGTGACTGATACGAGTCGTTTCTCGAGACGAATCGTTCTTCATAAATTATATGATTCAGGATAAGCTACAGATAGAATTACTTACAGATACATGCAATGTAGGGCATACATACAAGTACTGTCCCTCAGTCTACCCCCCCACTCACTTTCTTACCTTCTTTCTTGAGAGAAAGAGAAAGATAGAGAGAGAGAGAAAAATGGGGTCAGATATTTATATAGAGATATAGCAATAGACAGTGCAGAAAACAATAATGTTGATTTCTATGAACACACTCCCTATATGCAAAACAGATATATATATATATATATATATAATTGTCTTAAGGAAAACTATATATATATATATATATATATATATATATATATATATATATATATATATATATATTATAGTCTTCAGGATAATTATACAAACATACATATATATATATATTAGTTTGTCAAAATATATACACACAACCGCACACACACACACACACATATATATATATATATATATATATGGCCTGACGATTGCGTTTGAGCATGGAACAGACTATCGCTGCTGGTGTTGTTCTCAATGTCCATTTTATATTTACAGAAGCGATAGCTATCCCTAATAACTTTAGCCTATAAATATACCATAAGTTAAAAGTATATTTTATCATATATATATATATATATATATATATATATATATATATATATATATATATATATATATATATATATATATGTATTGCTGCTGTTCGTAATATTTACTAAAATGAGCATACATGAATGAGATAATCTGTTCCAAACCAAATAAAAACAAAATGTTATCGTCAAAAGACAAATGTTTTTTTTTTTTTTTAGAAAATCGTTGTAGGGGATAAAATAGTTTAAAAAAAAATAAAGTCTTTCATCCCCTACATATTTAATTTCATGAAACTTCGAGAAATTCATTTTTGCACCGTTCCGTGTTTTTATTAGTTATACGCAGAATTACTTAACGAGTTTTTTTTTTTTTTTTTTTTTTTGTAAACATGACTTGCAGTTACCGAAAATCTGCTTTGGGTCGTAAAATAAAAAAATGCAATCAAACTAAGACATTATTTAATTGGTAAAGCCTTTAATTACTTTTATAAATAACATATATTACGGACACTATTGTCTTAAGAATAAAATCGATCAATAATGAATCTTTTACAAGAATTATTTTCATTTTAAAAAATTTTAATTAGAATATTTTATAAAGTTTTAAATCTTTTAAATCCCTCTATAAATTTATACGGGTTGGAGATAATGTTAAGTATAAAACTATATTTCCTAATCATAAATAGAATAGCTTGTGTGTGTGTGTGTGTCTGTACAATGAACCAATTTTTGTAAATACGGACCTTCATACAATACATTGTTAGTGAGTATAGTCACTATAATAAATTTAAAGCCAAAGTACCTATAATTCAAGAAAACAGAGACTGACATTACTTGACTCTTATAAATTATACAAATTGAGGTTCACTTATATTCCTCAAGTGAATTTTACAGATTCGTTTCCCGTAGAAAAAAATGAGATCAACATCCGGCTGTCAGTCTATCAAAAGCCCTGTCAACAGCCAATCAAAACACTGGCTTTTGCGTTAAAAAATGAATTTCCGTGATATTTGAAACTAAAAGTATGTCATATTTGTTTCTAAATATTAATTAAACTTTGAATCAGCTAATATTACTAGAATCAAATTTCCGAACCGTATATTTTATTTTAAAAGTAATTTGAAGTAGGGGAATTAAATTGAGCTGGCAGGTGGTTAAAAACAGACAAAATCAGCGAAATTAGCCCAGAAGTTTTAATTCACTTCGAAACATTCAAAGTATTTGTTTATTATTATGAAATGGATACAGTCCGACAATCGTTTTAAGACATTTTGATGTTTATACATTCTTTTTAAATTATTTGTCCATTTCATAATGTGTTATGTCATTTGTTTACATTTGGATACGTCATGAGCAGATATGAATGTACGAGAGAATCATGGAAGATTGTAGTTTAAAGACAGTAAAATCGACTTTGCCAACCGAACGCTCCCTTCTGGCTAAATCGGTTAAAGGCACGTCAGGCTATATGACGTTTCCGTATAGGATGCAGGTTTGATTCCTGTCGGAGGACGAATATTTTTCAGTGAAAATTTCGCGGACATTCAGGCCGGTAAATGTTGTTTAATACTGTTTATTATAAACAGAGCATTTACTTAAATATTTTTATCTATAAAAAGAATGTATAAACAAACAATGTCTATATATAAAGCTTTAAGAAAGATTTTTCATTTTCAGAAATTAAATTTAAATCTTTGGTATCACGTTTCTGTGGAGATAACACACACACACATATATATATGTATATATATATAATCACGTGACCCCTAGGATCGCAGACGCGTGTACTGCAGCCACAGTAGAAGTGGTGTTTCCTGACGGGGCCCATACTGTTTCCAAGCCGGTTTTGAATTAAAGGTTTTTCGAACTCGGCTCTCCAATTCGTCTATCCGAGCTGCTATCCATCATATATATATATATATATATATATATATATATATATATATATATATATATATTGTTTCAAATTTTCCATATTTGAGGGAGCAAGAGTACTCACTATCGGAAATTGAAAATCTGAAGAGTAAGACACTGAGCTTTGAAAAATGAGACATGCGCACTGACTATCTGTTCAACGCATCCTTGCCGTGATAATCAATCAAAGCGTGAAAGTGATATTCTCCATGCAGAATTTGCATATCCCCACTCTCCCCTACACACACACACACAGATATATATATATATATATATATATATATATATATATATATATATATATATATATATATATATAAAGTGATTATTTGGGTGATTTAGGGTAATCATATAGTAATTCGTCGAACCTAGAATAATCGTCCGTTTCGTCCTATTTGGGACTCATCACCAGTGCGCTTCCACTACCGAGAATTGAAACCCGGACCGTTTCGATACAACGCTAACGTCATAGCAACGAAGAAGACACAAACTAGACTCAATGTAGCGCCGCTACTCAGTCAGTTCCAAAGCGATACTCTACCAAGTATTCAGATAACCTCGGAACAGTGCTCCAAGAGCCACGACTGCTTTTTGACCCTTAGTCACTCCATCGTCAAGAGTTCACTGCTGATGAGTCCCAAATAGGACGAAACGGCCGTCCACTGCTTTCTGAATTCTGTTGAGGATTATTCTAGGCTCGACGAATTACTATATGATAGTATATATATATATATATATATATATATATATATATATATATATATATGTATATATATATATATATGGTAGAATATTAGTCCTGTTTATGACAATAAACTACACCTGGCACAAGGCTTCTGATCAGGAGATTGATGGATTCGAGGAGCGTCAAATTAAATGCTGTTGTTCCACACTCTCCTGGGGTGATAGCATTTTAGGATCCCAGCTATGGATAAATAGTGACGCCTCCCTAAACAAAAACTAGATATATTTTCATAGTAAAAGTACCAGCAATACATTTTATATCAAGTTACCAATAATAGCTATTTGTAGTAAAATTACCAATCCGCTTGTATATCTCCCTCTCTCTCTCCCCATATATATATATATATATATATATATATATATATATATATATATATATATATATATCAGGTCATCCCATAAGTTCTGTCCGAATTTTGAATAAAGAAAACAAGTGACCAAATGTTACATTTAATTACAGATTCAATCAAAAATGTATTTTCCCTGATTATCTATGACTTCCTTCCATCTATTAACAAGCTTACTAATTCCATTACTGTAAAATTATTTTGACTCTCATTCGAAGAAGTCACAAATGTCAGTTTTAACCTCTTCCTGTATTACAAAAGCTGTTTCTTCCAAATGATTCTGTAAACTATGAAACAAATGGTAGCCTGAAGGAGCAAGATCAGGAGAATAAGGTGGATGAGGAATTTTCCTCCAACCAAGTTCTTCGATCTTTTGTGACGTGATTCTTGCTGTGTGGTGTCGCGCATTGTCTTAATGAAACATCACCCCTTTTCCATTCACTAGAGCACGTCTTTTTTTCCTCAAAGCTTGGTCCAAACGCTCTAATTGCTGACAGTATATTTGAGCATTAATTGCTGCATTAGGTGGTAAGAATTCAAAGTGGATTATTCCTTGGCGATCCCACCAGATTGAAAGAAGAACCTTTTGCCCATGAAGCACATATGCTAGGTCACAAAAATCTCTTGAGCTGACCAAGCATAAAAACGAATACTATATGTGAACCAGTAATAACGACTGTCAGAGAAAAGCAATAATAACAACGAAAATTGTAATATGAGCTCTGGTAAAAAAAAAAAAAAAAAACGGTTGCTAAAGACATTAAGTTTATTAATCCCAGAAAATCACATAGAGATGTTCTTAAGGACATATGGCACAGTGGATAAAAGCGTTGGCTAGATCCAAAGACCTAAACTGTCGTGAGTTCAATACCTGCTTAAGGCGAACTTGGAGAGGTGAATTAACAGGATATATCTGATAACTGACATCCATTATACATGGCACGTGGAACTAGAACAGTCTACCCCATCGAGCGAAATTAAGGGTTCAGTTCGACATTCCAACCATCTGAAGCATGCCGGAGCGTACAACGGCCGAAACATTGTGATACACATGGCACAGTATATATATATATATATATATATATATATATATATATATATATATATATATGAGAGAGAGAGATTTAGTTCTATCCCAGAGTACTCTGTACAGGAAAAGCTGTTCAATTGAAACAAAAAATACAACCATTTGCTACTTTCTAAAAGCTTATGTCAGCGGCTCTGAATTAAATATGGGGGAGCGGATTTCGAATTACAGACGAGTTAGTTACACTGACTTACGGGATGTCTAAAAAGCGGGATAGATTGTGATCTACACAATGTATGGCAACTAGTCAAGGAATAGGACAAATTTGAATTCAAAAAACTTATATAGACCTGGCGAAACATAATATACAGCTAAGGAAAGGATTGTGCAATTTGCAATGACTCTAAGATCACGACTGTGGTGTGTTTGTATATAGTCGGCTGGAAAAAGAATAAAATCCTAAGGTGACGATGTGGGTGAAGCCTGTGTAACCTGATTATTAATGCTCTTTTCCATGGTCTATGTACCGAATAGTTCACCATATGTAGTTTGATCACCTAACAGCTTAGCAAAGGTTATATATATATATATATATATATATATATATATATATATATATATATATATATATATATATATATATATATATATACCTGTCTATATTTCTGAGATGAGGTATTATGCACACTATTAACCAGTGACTGTGCCATGTGTCCTTGAGGACACATGGCATAGTGGCACAGTGGATAAAAGCGTTAGTTAGATCCAGTGACAAGATCCAAAGAGTGTGAGTTAAATAAGGCGGTGGAGAACTTGTAGTATTGGAATTAACAGGAGACAACTGATAACTGACATCCATAATACATGGCACGTGGAACTGGAGCAGTTTGCCCCGGTGAGCGAATAAAGGATTCAGTTCGACATTCCAACCACCTGAAGAAAGGCGGAGCGTACAACGGCCGAAACGTTGTAATAAATATGGTGACTAAGATGAGGACAATATTCCGAATAATGTAAATAGTGTATATATATATATATATATATATATATATATATATATATATATATATAAGAAGCAGCAGATATGATTATATATAGTGGTCAAAGTTAAAAATATTAAAATAATATTAGAAATAGAGCATTAATAGTAGCTAAAAAAGATTACTTAGCTTTATATATCAATTTTACCCCGACTTCGAAGTTTCCTGGTAAGATTTTCGTTCATCAGGTTTAAATGAACGAAAATCTTACCAGGAAATTTCGAAGTCGGGGTAAAATTGGTATTTCAAAATTAAGTAATCCTTATATATATATATATATATATATATATATATATATATATATATTAAAAAAGCAGATAAAGCCCATATCTTTGTTGTGTTAAATGAATCTGATTATAATTCAAAATTGCAACAGATACCCGGCAATCACACCAAATTTTCAAAGTCGACAAAAATATTAACCATCTGATATTGAAAGTCAACAATATAATGAAAGTCAACAATGCCGAACAAGACAACTTAAATTTTCTCAAAATAATTGGTGACTACAAACCAGGATATATGTATAGAATAATAAAAGCACATAAACCTAACCTCCTTCTCTGTCCTATCTTATCACATATCCTCACTCTAGTTTATCAATTAGCCAAAATCATTAACTAACCTATCGCTAATAAATACAGCATTAAATCAACTCACGAACTAATCCAAATTTTAAAAGCCTAATAAAGAGACCATAACCTCGCTTGATGCTGAAAGCTTATTTACCAATGTCCCAGTTAAAGAAACATTATAATTATAAAGAATATTTACAACAATCTATCTCTCTCTCTTCATTAAAAATTAAAACTAACATATTATGACAATGCATTTTTATTTGGTGTTAAAATATATGCGAGACGTTCTTTCATTTGTTTATTTTTTCTTTATCTTATTGTTATTTTTCTTTCCTCCTATCTTTCATTCATTCGTTCTTTCCTTCCTTCTTTCCTTTTATGATTCATTCATGGTTTTCTTCATTTCTTCCCTAATGTAGGTCTTGTAGTTTACTATTTTCTTTCTCTAATAATAATTAATAATAATGTCCATTCAATTTGCGTCTTCTATTCTCTTTCATTCCTTCATTCATTTATTCATTCATTCACTCTTTCTTCTTTCCGTCTTTCTTTTTATACTGCGTTCACATCTGTTTTAAAGTTTTCTTTCTTTCAACTATTTGTTTTTACGTTCGTTGTTTGTTTATTAGATTCATTCGTTCATTATTTATTCTTTCTTTCTTTCTTTTCTCTTTTCTTTCTTTCTGTGTTAACAAATTATTGTTTTCTTACTTTCACTTTTCTTTCCTTCTTGTTTTATTTCTTTCTATTTTCTTTAACTTATCTATTAGAGCGTATGGTGTTCTTTTTTTCTTTCATTCTCTTTCATTCTTTTTCCTTTTTGTCCTTTTTTCATTTTCTTTGACATCTTTTAGCGTATAATTTTCTTTTTTCTTTGATTCTCTTTTTCATTTGCCTTTTTCTTTTATCTTTCTTTTTCTTTCTCTCTTTCTTTCTTTCTTTCTTTCTGTCTTTCTTTCTTTCTTTCTTTCTAATTGTACCACTACATTTCCCTTCTATGACCATCAAAATAATATCTAAGTACATCGTGATGGCCTTTCCATTGGTTCATTTCTAGGACCAACATTTATTAACCTACAAGGCTAACCTTGAAAATAAGATAATACTATTAAAAATCCTACATTTACCTAAGATATGTAGATGAGATTCTCATCTTAGTTAAAAACATATATAAAATACATGAACTATAAAAAATAACTTCTAAAAATCTCTGTTCTTAAGTTCACACATGAACTTAACTAATGGCAATAAAATTCCTTTTCTTGATGTATTGATAGACACCAATAATAATACATTTACTACCTCTCCATATAAAAACAAACTAACTAGCATAAACACCTGCACTCTCGACTATAAAATTGAATGTCCTATTACAAAACAATGATTATAAAAATTTAATAAAGCGTGCAAATTATTCCACGAAAAGGATTTTCTACACTGAATTAAAAAAAAAAATTAAACAAACTCACATCAATAAGGATTTTCCTCATTAGAAAATTCATGAACAAATTAGACAAGATTTTTGAAATATTAACATAAATAAAAAAGAACAAAATACTTCCTCAAAAATCCCAAAATATATCAACCTACTTCACTGCCATCAGATACACTCTAACTACAAACAAGATAGAAAAATCTTAAAATAAACTCCAGTACTAATGTTTCCTCCACTCATTCCAGAAAAATAAAACGAATTATATACTATAGTAAATTTAATTCAACCAATTTATCGTCCGAAATAGCTCTTCTCCGTCAACTAATGTTTTGCAAAAGGCAAATACTGCGTATCAATTCAAAAGTCCTTTGGGAGATTATATATCTGCAAAAAGTAAATATATATGTTGATTTCATGACAACATTATCAAGGAGGCTTATATCACACATGACAGATTCAAATTCAGTAGCCCAACATTTAAAGGAATAATCCTGTCCATATTCATGATTTAGAGAAATATTAGATTGCAATGCAAGTATACTCCACCATGAAAATAAAAACAAAAACTTCAAATTCTTCAAATTACAACCGACACTACATAGGATCAATTATAAGAATAGCAATAATGTTTTAAAATGTCTATAAAAGGAAGGATTTAAAATACATAAATTCTAATTATAAAAAAAATTACAATTATAACATCAATGTTGTAGAATACATAAACTGTAATTCTGTAAAAAATTTACAAATATAAATTAAGTTACATGCCTTGGTAACATTACTTGATGAATTAACATAATGCATTTCATCCGCATTCGCAAAAAATCCACAACTATCAATTACATTAGTTTTTGTCCTAGCAATTCCCCCAGAAAGATTATCTTGGATGAGACTGAAAGTACTTGGAAAAAATCAAAGGAATGAGAAAAACTACGACGTCTTTCTTAATAAGTTTAATGACAACATTAACAAATTGATCCGTGAATTTGAAAGAGATAAAATAAAATAAAAATAGACATAATATGTTCAGATAATTCAACAAAACATGCTCGAATATATATATATATATATATATATATATATATATATATATATATATATATATATATATATAAAGAACAGTAAGATATATAATCCAGTGTTCTTATTGATAATTTTTTATTTTTCCAAAACAGTGCTCAATGTAAATTTACTGTGCAGTGAAGAAACCATATTTTAAATCAGTTAATTGGGTAAAAGAGTAATTCGGATGAGTTCCATCACAGAATATGTGATCGAGTCTAATTCGCTACCTCTTCGTCACCGAGGCCCGTTGGTACAGTTAACGTTTGCCTGATAAGGTAACTGTCCGGGTTTCAATTCTCGGTAGTGGATGCGCACTGCTGATGAGTCCCAAATATAGGACGAAACGACCGTCCAGTGCTTTCTGCATTCTGTTGAGGTTTCTTCTAGACTCATTGAATTACTTAATTATAAACACACATATATATATATATATATGTTAAGTAATGCTTATATATATATATATATATATATATATATATATATATATATATATATATATAAATATATTAAATAAATCTCTGTATCCAGTTAAGCAAAACATCCTTGATAATGGCTAACTCATCATTCGGGCAGTTTCAACACTTTAGAATGCATGAAAAAAATTCATAAAAGACTTAATTGCAGTGCCTTATCAGTCACCTTCAAAGAACCTTGTGCAAAAATGGAATTGCTGTCCCAAAACACACACACACACACACACACACACTCTCTCTCTCTCTCTCTCTCTCTCTATATATATATATATATATATATATATATATATATATATATATATATATATATATGAATTTAAATTTGTTGGAGACAACACAAAAGCTCCTTCAGTAATATTAGAAATAAAAATCAGACATCCCCATCGAAATATTTTTGAGATTTAAGAGAAATGAATAAAACATCAAAAGTAAAATGGAAAATAATAAATAGAACAAGAATTTGTAAAATCTTCGATGACCCATGAGCTTTATGGCGACATGAAAAACTATATATTATTAAGTTTCTAAATAATGAAAATTTATTAAACCATAGACATGAGTTGACGTTTTTTTGCCAACGTCAACAAATTTTCGCATTAAATAATTCGCATAAAAAATGAGATTTCATAGTCTAATAAGAGGTTTAAAAGCTTAACCCAATCATAAGACAGAAAAACCCTTTATGAAGTCGTCGAATAAACAAATTGTAGTTCTGTGCGACGCGTTTATGTTCGAAACAGCTCTTTAGAAAAGAATCAATAAATAAATAATAAATAAAATAAAATTCTTCGGAGGCAGAGAGTTCAACCGAACAGCCGGTCAAGACTTGAACGACTGACGATGCTCAGTCACCCACCCCACGAGGGCGTCATGTGGCACAAGGCCTTTTTAACGTGGGATCTCCGAGCCCGTGGGCTCGGCCAAAAATATGCCCATTGAATCCGTATAAACGGGTTCAGGGCCGGTTTACCTACCCGAAAGGAGTCCGTCGTTCAAGTCGATCGGCTGATTGGTTGAACTCTCTGCCTTCGGGCGGGGAGGAACCCGAAAGAGGCTACGGGTTCAATCGGCATATTTTTGGCCGAGCCCACGGGCTCGGAGATCCCACGTTAAAAAGGCCTTGTGCCACATGACGCCCTCGTGGGGGTGGGTGACTGAATATCGTCAGTCGTTCACTTTCTGAGCGACTGTTCGGTTGAATTCTCTGCCTTCGGGCGGGAGGAACCCGAAGGAGTCTACGCCCAAGGGCGGATTCTCTTTCGGGGAGGTAAACTGACCCTGAAGCCGTTTATACGGGTTCAATGGGCATATTTTTGGGACGAGCCCACGGGCTCGGAGATCCCACATTAAATAACCGGCCTTGTGCCACATGATTCCCCAGTAGGTTGTGGGAGGGTGACTGAATATCGTCAGTAGTTCAAGTCGAGTCAGTAGTTCAAGTCGAGTCAAGAGTCGAGTCAGAGGCAGTCCGAAACAGAGTCGCGTTCAGACAATTACTGCAAGAGACTGGAATAGTGATACTGGTCGAGACTACATTGTTCTCTCTACTAAATATGATTGTTCGTACTAACACTTTCTACTTCTCTGTATATATTTCTGTTTGTAATATATCTGTCTTATTCCATATCCGGGTTCAAGTTCTTCTTTATTGGTTCTACTTTGGACTATCACCGTGGTACAAGGAACCGCACCATAACACACACGCACGCACACACACACACACACATATATATAGTATTACACAACGAAATACAAAATTCCCTCATAAGGGGGATAGACCTATTTCAACCGACGAAAACTTCCTCAGTCTTATTCAATCCCGGTGACTGACGAATGTTTTGTCGGTTGAAATAGATCTATGCTTCATATGATGGGATTTGAGATTTCGCTAATACTATATATTTGCTCTATTATAAGAAATACATTGAGCTCTTTTTGTGGATCAGTTTTAATATTTTATATTGCTTGGATCCACTTGCATTTTATAACAACGGATTTGTTACTTTTACTATATATATATATATATATATATATATATATATATATATATATATATATATATATATACCCAAGTATATGATTGGTGTATATGGAATGAATTTCAATAACCAACAATTACTATTCTTAAAAGAGTGCTCAATACAAAGTAGAGCAGATATAATTATTTATTTAAAAAAAAAATTATAACATAAATATGTTATAAAATCACTACAAAAATAGCTATTTTGTTTCAACACCCTCGGTGTTGACACCGGGGGTGTTGAAACAAAATGGCTATTTTTGTAGTGATTTTATAACATATTTATGTTATTAATTTTTTTTTTTAAATAAATAAATAAATAATTATATATATATATATATATATGTGTGTGTGTGTGTGTGTGTGTGTGTGTGATAGAAATTATTAGGAGGATTTGATAATTATAATTAAGTCGTTCATCGAATCTAGAAGAAACCTCAACAGAATGCAGAAAGCACTGGACGGTCGTTTCGTCCTATATTTGGGACTCATCAGCAGTGCGCATCCACTACCGAAAATTGAAACCCGGAAAGTTAGGTTATCATGCAAACGTCATGCCAACTGTTCCAACGGGTGGCAAATCAGACTCGATATAGCGCCGCTCACTCCCATATTCCGTGGTGGAACTCAACTGAGATTCTCTCTATATATTAGTTATGTATATCTGGTACAAAATGTACGTTTCTAAAGCAGAAAATTTAATTAAATTCCACATATGAGTTTATATTTATTTCACGTATTTTCCCTGAATAAATTCTGTATATAAGAATCTCAAACCCTTTTGTAAAACGTTTTGTGTTGAACTATTATTCTTAATTTCTCTACTTGGTATTGTACAAATTTTCCGCGCACAAATTTCTGATTCCATATATGTAATGATTTTTTTGTCTTTAAAATCCTTGTATATTTTCACACTATTTTTTGAAATCCAGATGTCACATTATTAACAGGACCGGCACAAAGAAGCTACATTTAGATATACAGGAAAGTGAAAAGAAAAGATTAATTATCAACTGTAAGTAGAGTGAATCTATGGTTGTCACCAAAAGGAAAAGCTTAAGATGAGATCTACGAGATGGAATCATCAAAATCAAGCAAGTACAAAAGTATAATATTTAGGATGTGTTTAAACAGAGGATGAAAAATGCAAACAACGAAATTCGGAAAGATTTGGGACAGCAAAAGATGTCTTCCAAAAAATAAGCAAAGTATTAAGAAAAAGGAAGTGTTTAAATTGACGACGGAAAATTTTGCATTTGTTTTTTTTTGTTTTTTTTTTGTTTTGTTTATAGTTTATTGTTTTTTGTTTTATATTTGCACTTTTATATTTAATCTTTTGGTTTTTTAATGTGTGTTTCGGCGTTTGTTTCGTTTTTTACATATATTTATCTATTTTTATTATTTAATAGATTATTGTTTGTTTTAATTTTATATATTTTTTTATTATTGCTTTATGTTTATTTTATATTTGTTTGATATTAGTTCAGAACTTTTTTGTATTAGTTTTTTTTTTTTTTATTTTTCATTTTTGTTTCGCTCTTGTCTATATTTTATCTTTTATTTTATTTTTTATTTTATTTTTTATTTTATTTTTTATGTTTAATTTTCCTTTCGTTGATTTTATATTTCGTTTTTGTATTTGTTTTTTCTAATGTGTGTTTTCCCTTTTATTTAATTTTATATTCGAATTGTTTAAATTTGCATTGTATTCCTGATTAAATGTTTCCCTAAGTTTGAAAAATTTCTTCTTGTCACATAGCGGAGATAAAAAATTATTTTGGAATTTTCAGAATCACTATAAAAGTTGCACGGTGACAACATACTGACATCTCTCTGATTTTTTTTATTATTATTTTTAAATTTGACAATAAAAAGTAAAATAAAAATGTAATTAAACTATAGAAGCAAAATAGTTGCCAACGAAAACGAGCCCAACATATGAACAATGAATGAGAAACACGAAAACCAAGAAAGTACGGAAATTTAAATATCTAGGAAGTGTTTCGGCAGAATTCAAGAAAAGCGAAACCAGAATCCGAATACTTATTAGGGAAAGTTGAAAATGACTTCCGAAAGCGAAGCAAAGTATTAAGAAAGAGGAAAATTTTAATCGAAACAAAGAAAGCAAAGATAGGGCGCCAATTTAAATATCTAGGAAGTGTTTTTCGCAGAATTCGAGAAGTGCGAATCCGGATTCGGAAGGCTTATTAGGGAGAATGAATGATTCCTTCCAAAAGCGATGCAAAGTATTAAGAATGAGGAAAATTTTATAAGAAAGAAAGAAAACCAAGAAAGTTACAGCAATTGAAATATATAGGAAGTGTTTGGCAGAATTCGAGAAATGAGAAACCGTAATCCGAAGGCTTATTAGGGAGTGTGAATGGTGCCTTCCGAAAGTAAAGCAAAGTATTAAGAAACAGGAAAACTTTATTAGAAACAAAGAAAGCTAAAGTTGTGACAGCAATTTATATATCTAGGAAGTGTTTTGACAGAATCCGAGAAATGCCATACAGGAATCCAAAGTCTTATTAGAAAGAATGTAAGGTGCCTTTCGAAAGCGAAGCACAGTATTAAGTAACAGGAAAATTTTTCTAGAAACAACGAAAAGGAAGAAACTACGGCAATTTCAATATCTAGGAAGTGTTTTTCGCAGAATTCGAGAAATGCGAAATAGGAATCCGAAGGCTTATTAAGGAGTGTGAAAGATGCCTTCCGAAACAGAAATGAAGCATTAAGAATGGGGGAAATTTTATTAGAAACAAAGAAAATCAAAAAGTACGGCAATTTAAATATGTAAGAAATGGATTTGGAGAATTTGTGAAATGTCAAACCGGATTAGGATGGCCTATTAGGGAGAATGAAAGATGCCTTCCTAAAGCGAAGCGAAGTATTAAGAATGAGGGAAATTTCATTAGAAACAAAGAAAATCAAGAAAGTACGTCAATTTCAATATCTAAGAAAAATATTGGCAGAATTCGAGAAAAGTGAAACCGGATTACGAAGCCTTATTAGGGAGAATGAAAGATGCCTTCCGAAACCGAAGCGAAGTATTAAGATGAGGGAAATTTTGTTAGAAACAAAGAAAACCAAGAAAGTACGGCAATTTAATTATCTAGGAAATGTATTGGCAGCCTTGGAGAAATGCGGAACGGGATTCCGATGGCTTATTAGGGAGAATGAAAGATGCCTTTCAAAAGCGAAGCAAAGTATTAAGAAGCAGCAGAATTTTCCTAGAAACAAAGAAAATCAAGAAAGTACAGCAATTTAAATATCTAGAAAGTGTTTTGGCAGATGTCGAGAATTGCGAAACTGGATTCCGATAGCTTATTAGGGAGTGTGAAAGGTGCCATCCGAAAGCTAAGGAAAGTATTAAGAAAAAGGACAATTTTATCAGAAACAAAAAAAAAAAAAAAAAAAAGAAGAAGAAAGGAAGGTAATTTCAATATCTAGGAAGCGTTTTTGCAGAATTCGAGAAATGCAATTCCGTAATCCGAAGGTTTACTAAGGAGATTGCAAGATGCCCTCCAAAAGCGAAGCACAGTATCACGTGACAGGAAAATTTTATTAGAAAGAAAGATACGAAAAAAGTACGACAATTTAAATATCTAGGATGTGTTTTTACAGTATTCGTGAAATGCGAGTCAGGAATCCGAAGTCTTAGTAGGAAGAATGAAAGATGCCTTTCGGAAGCGGAGCACAGTATTAAGTAACAGGATTTTATCAGAAACAAAGAAAACGAAGAAAGTACGGCAATTTAAATATCTAGGAATTGTTTTGGCAGAATTCGAGCAATGCGAAACTGGATTCCGAAGGATTATTAGGGAGAATAAATCATGCCTTCCGAAAGCGAAGCGAAGTATTAAGAATGAGGGAAATTTTATTAGAAACAAAGAAAACCAAGAAAGTACGGCAATTTAAATATCTAGGAAATGTACTGGCACAATTCTAGAAATGTGAAACTGGATTCCGATAGCTTATTAGGGAGAATGAAAGATTCCTTCCAAAAGCGAAGGTAAGTATTAAGAAACAGGAGAATTTAGTTAGAAACAAAGAAAATCAAGAAAGTGCGGCAATTTAAATATCTAGAAAGTGTTTTGGCAGATGTCGAGAATTGCGAAACTGGATTCCGATGGCTTATTAAGGAGTGTGAAAGGTGCCTTCCGAAAGCTAAGGAAAGTATTAAGAAACAGGACAATTTTATTAGAAACAAAAAAAAAAAAAGAAGAAGAAAGTACGGTAATTTCAATATCTAGGAAGCGTTTTGGCAGAATTCGAGAAATGCAAACCCGTAATCCGAAGGTTTATTAGGGAGATTGCAAGATGCCCTCCGAAAGCGAAGCACAGTATCACGTAACAGGAAAATTTTATTAGAAACAAAGATACGAAGAAAGTACGGCAATTTAAATATCTAGGAAGTGTTTTTACAGAATTCGAGAAATGCGAGACAGGAATCCGAAAGCTTAGTAAGAAGGATGAAAGATGCCTTTCGAAACCGAAGCACAGTATTAAGTAACCGGAAAATTTTATCAGAAACAAAGAAAAAGAAGAAAATACTGCAATTTAAATATCTAAGAAATGTTTTGGCAGAATTCGAGGCTGCGAAACTGGATTCCGAAGGATTATTAGGGAGACTGAATCATGCCTTCCGAAAGCGAAGCAAAGTATTAAGAAACAGCAGAATTTTGTTAGAAACAAAGAAAATCAAGAAAATGCGGCAATTTAAATATCTAGAAAGTGTTTTGGCAGATGTCGAGAATTGCGAAACTGGATTCCGATGGCTTATTAAGGAGTGTGAAAGGTGCCTTCCGAAAGCTAAGGAAAGTATTAAGAATCAGGACAATTTCATTAGAAACAAAAAAAAAAAAAAAAAAAAAAGAAGAAGAAAGTACGGCAATTTCGATATCTAGGAAGCGTTTTGGCAGAATTCGAGAAATGCAAATCCGTAATCCGAAAGTTTATTAGGGAGATTGCAAGATGCCCTCCGAAAGCGAAGCACAGTATCACGTAACAGGAAAATTTTATTAGAAAGAAAGATACGAAGAAAGTACAGCAATTTAAATATCTAGGAAGTGTTTTTACAGAATCCGAGAAATGCGAGACAGGAATCCGAAGGCTTAGTAGCAAGATGGAAAGATGCCTTTCGAAAGCGAAGCACAGTATTAAGTAACAGGAAAATTTTATCAGAAACAAAGAAAACCAAGAAAGTACGGCATTTTAAATATCTAGGAAATGTATTGGCACAATTCGAGAAATGTGAAACCGGATTCCAATGGCTTATTTGAGAGAATGAAAGATGCCTTCCGAAAGCGAAGCGAAGTATAAAGAATGAGGGAAACTTTATTAGAAACAAAGAAAACCAAGAAAGTACGGCAATTTAAATATCTAAGAAATGTTTTGGCAGCATTCGAGAAATGCGAAAGTGGATTCCGAAGGCTTATTAGGGAGAATGAAAGATGCCTTCCAAAAGCGAAGCACTGTATTAAGGAACAGGAAAATTTTGTTACAAAGAAAATCAAGAAAGTACAGCAATTTAAATATCTAGAAATTGTTTTGGCAGATGTCGAGAATTCCGGAACTGGATTCCCTAGGCTTATTAGGGAGTGTGAAAGGTGCCTTCCGAAAGCGAAGGAAAGTATTACGGAACAGGACAATTTTTTATTAGAAACAAAGAAAACGACGAAAGTACGGCAATTTAAATATCTCGGAATTGTTTTGGCAGAATTAGAGAAATGCGAAAATGGATTCCGATGACTTATTAGGTAGAATGAAAGATGCCTTCCGAAAGCGAAGCACAGTATTAAGAATGATGAAAATTTTTATTAGAAACGAAGGAAACCAAGAAAGTACAGCAATTTAATTATCTAGGAAATGTTTTGACAGAATTAGAGAAATGCTAATCGGGAATCCGAAGACTTATTAGGTTTATGTGAAATGAGTCTTCCGAAAACGTAGGAAACTGTTAAGCAACAAGAAAATTTTATTGGAAACGAAGAAAAGTGCAGCGAACTGTTATCTAATATCGTTCTTCCTATATGTCTTTGCATGCTGGACAATCTTTTTCCCAGCTGAAATAAGATTTTTGGAAACATAAATGTGAGTATATAGAAGCTGAAGAATCATGATCACCCATGTCCGAGAGGGATGCGGCAGATAGAAGACGAAGAAGAAGAAGAAGAAGAAGAGAAAAAGAAGAAAAATAAGAAGTAGAAGAAGAAGAAGAAAAAGAAGTAGAAGAAGAAGAAGTAGTAGAAGAAGAAAAAGAAGTAGAAGAAGAAGTAGAAGATGAAGAAGAAGAAGAAGAAGAATTAGAAGAAGAAGAAGATAAAGAAGTTGAAGAAGAAACCTTTGTATATAGTTGTACATTTTTCGACTTCATCTCTGTTTTTCAGTATCATTTGCTTCTTTGTTTCTTTCTTTTTTTATTTGTTTCTTTCTTTTTATTTCGTTTGTTTGTTTGATTTTTCTTTTTTCTTTCTTTCTTTGTTAGTTTTTCCTTTCTTAATCTTTAACTTTCTTTCTTTGTTTCTTTTTGTTTTCTTTATGTCTCTATTTCTTTCTTTTTCTTTGGACCTGTGTTTCACTGTCTGTGTTTTTTTCTTTCTTTCTTTTCCTTTCTTTTTCTTTCGTTTCTCTGT
>OZ010592.1:93206888-93221888 GCA_963932145.1 Acanthosepion lycidas | reverse complement strand
GGTAATTAAAGCTATCAAAACAGTGTGTAAGTACACAGATAAGACAAAACACCTTTTTCTTGTTATTTATGTTGATCGATTAGAAGCGAAACGTGAAAGAAGTCAATCGTTCATTCAGGCAAGCATTTCAATTTTGCGTGAATCTCTTTTCAAAGGAATTGACAGAGGCAAAACCTTTGGGGTGTATAATGTATGAAAGAACATACAAGCATATATATAAATGTGTACATATATATAAAAAAATTGACCATATCACGTTGATACGTACGATCAGAGAAGTTAAGCAACCTGACCCTGTTCGGTGATCACTTGGAAATAGCGGGTGCTGCAAGTTGGGTTGCGCAGTTAAATTGGATACTGGGGTAGCTTGAATGCGTGGGTGGTGTAAGGGATAACAACTCTGAATTGGATCTCGGAAACTAGAGTTCTAATTCCATTCGGGCTCGTTATATTCCCCTTTGAAAGGTATAAATCCATCTCTTGTCCTCCACCTATGGGTTAATTAGTAGAACTTAGACAATCATGTGTCTTTCGATGCATAACTGACAAGGCAGATTTTTTTCCCGCACTAGGTTGTCATTTCTTTCTGTGGCATACCAGTTGTCATCCAAGGCTATAGAACCCGGGCTGTCCTGCTATATACCCATGGGGCGAGAAGAAGAGGAGTCATAATTTTCCCAAGGGTATTACCATGTAAGTCAATGCAATGGATTTGAGTGGAAATCGAAATTACATCGAATATTCAACATGGAGCGTCCACTGATGAATGAGTATAAATGTATAAACTTTTGTGATAATTAATATAACGAACTTGTGGAAAACGAGGTAATTTGTACCTCTCATTCACAAATACATTCTAATTTGCGTATTTTTTATTAAAATATAGGCACATATAAGAAGATACAATACAATTGTTATGAGTTCACTAAGTTATGTGTTATGTGTGATACCCGCTTAGGTGACCATGATACATGACTGACGAGGCAGATTTTTTTTTCCACGCAGTAGATTTCAATTTTTTTTTGCGGTAGACCAGTTGTCATCGAAGGCTATAGAACCCGGTCTTTCATATCTGGGGGGGGGGAAGAAGATTAGGATTCATTCTCTTTCACTTTAAAAGTCCATTACTCTACCGTATCTGCTTTAGGATTTGTATCATTAAATAATTATTATCTATCAAAATTATTGCAGTTAAAAAAAAAAATTGCTGGCTTTAAATAAAATTCAAAAGGTTGATAAGCCGTAAAAACAAACCAATCAGTCAAATCAATAAAACTCTCATCATTCTTACGGTGTGACCTAGTTGTCAATAACTGTTACATATAGCGTAAATTATTTCAATCTTTCATCTTTCGAAACTATTAGGTTGACAACGGAATTCTGCTAACCACAGAGACAATTACATTGTGTCTCGAAAGGGTCAGAGAGGCTTGAAATTGTTGCACAGACAACAAAAGTACATAAACTTCGGGAAATTTATCGATAATTCTCATCAAAATTTGAAAAGTACATTTAGAAATAGAGCAGAACTTGCCTTTTTAATGAAACTTGTTTGGGTGAATATTTTCTGCTTATATGTTACATCATTCATATATATATATATATATATATATATATATATATATATATATATATATATATCATTGATGTATGTTTCATTAAATAATATAGACAATTTTTGTCTATTTATTTTAAGTAAGTTCCTTTCCTATTGTCTGATAAGCTTAATAACATTATCATTAAAAGACGAAAGGAAATCGCCATATTGATACATGTTTTTTTTAATCCTATCACGCTTTCGGCTTACATAAGCCATTAACAAATATGACAATATATATATAAAATGTGTATCTCTGTTTCTTTCTATCTGTCTGTCTGTCTGTCTCTCTCTCTCTCATATATATATATATATATATATATATATATATATATAAAATGTGTATCTCTATCTCTTTCTGTCCGTCTGTCTCTCATATATATATATATATATATATATATATATATATATATATATATAAAATAGAAAAGAACTGGTTAGGTAAATAATTCAAAGTTCTTTAGTATTTTTATTATTATTTTTAAAATATAGTGCTCGATAAAAAAGTAGAGCATAAATATAATTATTTATTTAAAAATATGATTCCAACACGCTACATAAGATTTCTCATGTTTCAAAACAAGTGCTGAAAACTTCAATATAATTATTTGAATTAAATTGAATTAAAGTAAGCTCTGTTCCATCTTCAAGCGAAATTTCTTTTGGAATAACTTATTTCTGAAATTTACGTGTTTTAATAGCAGATTCATTATTGGAATCAAACTTTATATATAATGAGTATCTCCCTCTGTCTGTCTGTGTGTGTGTGTGTCTCTCTCTCTTATATATATATATATATAGATATATATAATGGTGGCACCAGACCACATATGGCAAATGCTGTGACCAAGTAAATGGTTAAAAAACAAGAAAACAAGTATTGTAGATATATCATATATTAACATAAGTAGAGAACCTCTAGGCGATGCAGTTGTTAGCAAGCTTGTCTCGCTGAACAAATGCGACTGAGTAGTGAGTTCGATCCTCACTGGGTGCCCCATACTTCCAGTCTTGTGCCACATCTAAGCCACGCATGGAAAATCCTTATATTAACATTAAGTACAACAGAAGAGTATTAAATGACTAGTGACTGTGTGTCGGTTGAGCCAGCGTTCAATTTATTCGACTGTTCCCCCAAGACCTTCTCTCTTACTAATTTTATAGTAGGCGGAAGAGTCCAACATAGACTCTTTAGAGGAAGGACACTACATCAGAAAAAAAAATGTAATGCGCAGGCAAGTGGTAGATTTATTAATGTTCAAGATGGATTCTAACGAGATTACAGGGAGTGAAAGAGAATGAGAAAACTAGAAAGGAGAAGAATTCGTGAAAGGACAATAAAAGAACATGTTTTCAAGAAAAGAGATGATGGCGATTGTAGTTATCAGGGTAGCAAGAAATCTAGAGACTCACAGGTGAGAAGTGCGAGAAAAGAAAAGTGAGACCTACTTGCCAATCTAGTTTTAAAGTCAAGTTGTTGAGGCACCAGGAAAACAAGCTGCTTGGTCAGATTCAATTACATTACAGATCATTCTTTAGATTTTGTCAAGAATGTCTAGATGTGCAGCAAGAACACCAGACCTGATATGGCAACAGTATTCACTGCATGGACGAATGATAGATTTATAAATGTGCAAGATGGATTCTGACGAGGAAAATTTTCTGGCACGGCACAGTTAATCTAATTTCCTTGCAGTAGATGCAGTCTCATGTAAATGGAAAACGTGAAACCAAGAAAGCGTAGTGCTTTCCTGGAGGTTAGCATCAGCCATGCTGATGGCAGGAAAAATGTTATCTCTGGTGATAAATTGAGAGCGGTTTCTCCAACTATCTAGCATTTAGTTGTTTATATTTCTATTAGTGAGGATTTTCTCAAGTAGGTGAATATTATGATCGCCAGGTTCTATGCGTCTACGGATCCGTAGCTAATTAACGTGGATAGAGTCTGCCAGGGTGGTGACTGGATATCTCTTTCACGATTCAGTCAATACTCAAGACTGAAATTTTCCGTCTGCTCTTTTCTTTAAAGTGGCAACTTCCAACCTTGCCTCTTGTTTGCCTTATAATATCATATTTTAGAAATACGGTATATTTCCAACTGGAAAGGAAAAAAACATTTGCGTGGCACTGCGAGTGATGAATTATTATTAAATCCATTTTCCCATTCCCAAAGATGAAATGCAACATACCTCATGCTAATCTGTCGTTATTTTCCCTGGAAAATACTCAGACGAGATACATTTCTTATTTCCATCAGTTCAGACCTTCACAGCTACGCCTCTCACTAATACTCACAACTACTATTTCTTTCTACCGGTTTAGGCCTTTAAAGCCAAGCCTCTCACTACGCTATCGCTATTTCCATGGTAAATGTTCAGACGAGCTACATTCCTTCTTTCCACCAGTTCAGACCTTCACAGCTAAATCCCTCTCTCATCTGTCTCTATTTCCATGGCGGTTGTTCTGACTTGCTATATTCCTTAGTTCCGTCATTTTCGATAAAATAATTATATATATATATATATATATATATATATATATATATATATATAAAACAATGTAATGTTATCTACACCTCAAATTACGTCTGAATCATTAATAAACTGAAAATGGACGAAAAATTTAAAAATCGGCATTTTTGGGCCATGGATGCATGAAAATTCCAACAAATTCACAAACACAAGGTCCCGTACCGTCGAGGGTCACTCTCTCCCTACACAAGCGACTGAAATAATTCTTTGACTCATGGATTAAGCAGGAAATTTCTAAGTACAAAAAAAAAAAAAAAATTAAAAAATTAGAGAGCTGAAAGTTTTGCTTAAAAGTAACGAGGTAAATAATTTGTATAATTGTATATATGTAGTGGACAAAAATGACGATTTTCAAAATTTCTTGTCCAATTACAGTTTATTAATGATTCTGACGTTATTTGAGACCTCCACAGCTAGGACCTGCTATGCCGTATACACGGAGTGGAATCATCTTTCTTTTTTATTCCATTGGTCAAAAGGTAAGTCTGCTTAAACAGCTTCTTTCTAAGAACTGGTACATTAAGGAACAGTCTTCCCAGAGTATGTTCCCTCGATCATTATAATATAACCTACTCCGTGTCTAGGGTTAAACGTTATCTTTTACACATGTCCTCAATCTGCAACTACTCCAACCTCTTAAATCCATTCAAAACATCACTCAGTACACTTCGACATTGAATAATTTTTTAGCCTTTTATTGAGTTAATATTTAGTATGAAATAAATGGTGGGGTTTATTATTTTTTCTTTTCAACTAGTTACAAAATAACTTTGTAAGTAAATTCTTATTTTATATCCATGACTAGTTCTAGAATAAAACCTTAAATTTAAATTTACACATAATTTTACACCTAGTTTATCTAGCTGAAAGCATATACAACAAAATCTTATGAAAGACATTCTTATTTGACTGTCGCTGTCCTCATAGTCCGAGATATGAGGACTTGTTTTCCAAAGCAACTGAATGACATTACCGTTAATTCTATCAGTAACGTGAATTGCTTGAGGTAAAGTTTACAGTTCACACTGTTAACATAGGACAAGTCCATGGCGGCTAGTAGAAGTCTTTTCAACTTTAGAAAACTCTGTCTCAAGTAGGCACGACATTATTGAAATAGATTTGACATTGTAAGTTTTGCCCTCCGTAAAATGAATTGAGTAAATATTTACTGAGAAGTTTAGAGATCATTATAATGTTCTGGTTTCGAAAAAAAAATCATTAGAAGCAAAGAAAAGAGTAGTGAACTGTTAAATAATATCATCCCGCCTATATGGTATTAAATGATGGAGAATTTCTTCTACATCTGATTCAACTGACGAGTATCCTCAGGTACAAAGAAAAGAGTATTGGACGGCTATGTAATATGTAATCTCCTATATGGCAGTGAATGCTGGACAATCTCTTCACAGATGAAGAGACTTGAATCAACAGAGATGTTGTTCTACTGACGAGTGTCCTTAGAAACAAAGAAAAGAGTGTTGGACGGCTATGTAATATCTAATCTCCTATATGGCAGTGAATGCTGGACAATCTCCTTACAGATGACGAAGAGACTTGAAACGACAGAGATGTGGTTCTATTGAAGAGTGTCCTTAGAAACAAAGAAAAGTTTGTTGAACGGCTATGTAATATCTAATCACCTCTATGGCAGTGAATACTGGACAGTCTCCTTACAGATGACGAAGAGACTTGATGCAACATAGATGTGGTTCTACTGACGAGTGTCCTTAGAAACAAAGAAAAGAGTGTTGGACGGCTATGTAATATCTAATCTCCTATATGGCAGTGAATGCTGGACAATCTCCTCATAGATGAAGAAGACACTTGAAGCGACAGAGATGTGGTTCTACTGCTGAGTGTCCTTAGAAACAATGAAAAGAGTGTTGGACGGCTATGTAATATCTAATCTCTTATATGGCAGTGAATGCTGGAGAATCTCCTCAAAGATGAAGAAGAGACTTGAAGCGACAGAGATGTGGTTCTTCTGATGAGTGTCCTTAGAAACAAAGAAAAGAGTGTTGAACGGCTATGTAATATCTAATCACCTATATGGCAGTGAATGCTGGACAATCTCCTTACAGATGACGAAGTGACTTGAAGCGACAGAGATGTGGTTCTACTGACGAGTGTCCTTAGCAACAAAGAAAAGAGTGTTGGATTCAGTATCAGTCCTCCTATATAGTGAATGCTGGACAATCACTGCACATATGAAGAAGAAACTTGAAGCAACTGAAATGTGGCTCTAAAGAAGGATGCTGAGAATACCATAGACCGAGTTTTAGAGAAAAAGGAAGCAAAAATAACACTTATAATTAACATCCGAAATAGACAGTTGAACTTTCTAGGGTCCATATTGAGGAAAGAAGGCTTGGAATATTTGATATATATATAATGACAGGTATATAAAGGTAATAGGGACAACTAATCTGGAGATTTTGAGAGAATGGATAGCGGAGCAGTATTTGGGAGAGATAGCAAAAAGACAAAATATATTAAGAGATACGAAGGACAGAAAAGTGGAGAGTCATGGTCGCTTACGGCACATTTCCATCGAGATATTTAAATTTTTACATTTGTAGGATTTCGACATCTTCAGTTTTTACCTTGCATCTTGGTCTGCCTTTCTTTCAAACGACCAGGATTTATGTTTTAGATATTTAGTGCTAATTCAGCAAAAAAAAAAAAAAAAAAAAAAATGGCATTGAATTAAAGTCAGATCGATTAGTCAAAACAGAAAAAATGTCGAAAATGGTAATAATTTTTCAGTATATATATATATATATATATATATATATATATATATATATATATATTGTTTATTTATTTATATAAATATATATATATATATATCATTGTTTATAAGCATGTTGATTCTAGAAGAAACCAATTAATAGGACTGTGAGTCACGGTGTAGAATTAAGATGGCCTTTAAGACTGAGAAGCAATGCTTTGTACGACGTAAATAACAAAGTACATATATTTTGATTTGGGTCAAGAAAAACTACTGACCTATAAAGTACACAGTGTGGATCTCAGTGAGAGAAACAAACATGTCATAGGCATAAACAAGTCTAAATCTTTGCAGGGAATTTAAAAACATACTTTTATATTGTACATTTTTTGAGATAATAATAGTTTAGTTATACGTCTTACGAATTAACCCATAGTAACACATGCTCATATAGTTTAAGCGCGCACGCACGCGCGCACACACACACACATACACACACACACACACACACACATATATATATATATATATATATATATATGAAGAAATATAGTCTTAAGGTCTGCTATATTTATGGGATAAAGTGCTCAATATCAGACATACAGCATGTGTAAAATCTGTTTTATGCTAGACACAATCGCCAGTGGCCGATGATTGCGTCTAGCATGAAACAGGCTGTCGCCTCTAAGTGTTGACTTCAATGTTCACTTTGATATAAATATATATATATATATATATATATATATATATATATATATATATATATATATATATATATATATATATATATATACTTTATTCTTATAGATACAAATATTTAAGTAAATTTTCTGTTGATAATAAACAGTGATAACAACATTTACTGGCCTGAATATCTGAGAAAATCTCGTAGAAAATATTCGTCCTCCGAGCGAAATCGAAACTCTATCCCATACGGAACCTGACGTGTCTTAACCGATTGGGCCACAGATGTTATAAACAGAGCATAGAAAATATTTTTCTTCCGACAAAAATCAAACAAATGTATATACAATAAAAGAAAAAAACAAAACAAATAATGACAAATCCGAAGCAGAAATACAGAACGAAAAAAGGCCCAGGATGAAATACCGGTTCTCGTAGGATGAACAAAGTTGGGCAAATATCCAACCTGGTCAGCACAAAGAGGAATGACCGCTTTTTTAATCCAAGGTGCTGTCAACTTGGATATGCAGCTGGTGTAATGGATATTTTGTTTAATCGGAGAGCCGAGTTTAAATCCCAGTTGGATTCGTTATATTCACCTCCGCTCAAATATCCTTAAGCAATGTTTATAAGCCTACATCTTCTCCCCTCTACCTGTGGGTTAATTAGTCAGACATGTATCAGTAATTGATTATTATTTCCAAAAGAACATTCTCACAATGTAAAAAAGAGTCTCGCTTTAAATAACTTGCTAAACCATAGAAAAGAAATCAATCAATTAATCTACTGATTAAGCAAAAGAAATTTAAGGAAGAAATTAGTAAAACTTGTAAAGCATTATTATCGTCAAAATATATTCTTAGAATCTAAAAATATTTTCTGGCTTTAAATAACCTGCAAAGGGTTGATAAACCGTAGAAAACGAATCAATCAATCAATCTACTGATTAAGCAAAAGTAATTTAAAGAATAAAATTGGTAACACTTGTAAAGCATTATTATAGTCAAAATATATTCTTAGAATCTAAAAATATTTTATGGCTTTAAATAACCTGCAAAGGGTTGATAAACCGTAGAAAACGAATCAATCAACCAATCTACTGATTAAGCAAAAGCAATTTAAAGAATAAAATTAGTAACACTTGTAAAGCATTATTATCGCCAAAATATATTCTTAGAATCTAAAAATATTTTCTGGCTTTAAATAACCTGCAAAGGGTTGATAAACCGTAGAAAACAAATCAATCAATCTATCTACTGATTAAGCAAAAGAAATTGCAAGAGGAAATCAGTAACACTTGTAAAGCATTATTATCGCCAAAATATATTCTTATAATCTAAAAAATATTTTCTGGCTTTAAATAACCTGCAAAGGGTTGATAAAACATAGAAAACGAATCAATCAATCAATCTACTGATTAATCAAAAGATATAAAACTATAGCCCGATGAAGGACGTAAACAAACACTCTGTGGTAGTACTTACAGAGAAAACCACATGGCCTCCGTAGGTGCATTGACAAACAACTGTCCTTCTCATTTTTCGTCACCTTTTCACACTGCCTGTTGTTGTATACGTGTGTTATAATCTCTATGTGAGAAAAGAGTAAATATTTATATATAATTTCATGCATGACTTTGTTGCATAAAAATCATTTAGAGAACAAAGCTTATTGTCATTCCTTTTTTTTGTTTCAGATATTAGGTTCCGTCTGTGTATCAAGGAGTTAATAATATATCATGGATATAATAATACCCATAAAGAGGGAAATTCATATACAAAATATTCTTCTTTTTCACGTCACTTCCATCAATAGCTTAGCTAGGCAAAATTGTTTTAGTGGGATTCAATATTCATTTAAATCATGACACGGTTGAGCTGATCCACAAAAACGAGATTGCCAGCCATCAGAAAAATCAGTGTAGAAAAAGCGTTCTGTATTCTTTACTTGTGTTATATAAAGAAATGACCAAATTATAATTACATATTGATATTTCTAGATAACGCACTGCCCAGCTAAGACAGAACATTTTTAAATCATAAATTTTGTGCGTACATTAGAACTGACTTCAGCAGAAAATAGAATATTGAAACGTCTATTTGACGAGTTGTTGTGACTTAGAAGAAAATAATTTATCTGTTCTCAGCCTAGAAAAAACGAAAACTGTTTGTAGTGAATTGGTATCTCCCTGCTAAAACAGTAGCTTCTTGCAACGTTGAAGATAAGTTGGATTTTGGTTAGAGGATATTGTGGTGACGTCACTGTTACTTATAACCTCCAATGTACAGACACAAGGGAGGGGATCTCCGCCTAGTCGTTTTATCTATATCTATATTAGAGCCATTTGGTGTTGTTAGATTTGAAATCAGTATATGCAAATATATATAATAAAATGTATATAATAAAAATTACATATAATAAAAATATATATATAATAAAATATATATATATATATAATAAAATATATATATAATAAATATATATATATATAATAAAAATATATA
Organism: Acanthosepion lycidas; assembly: GCA_963932145.1. Lineage (NCBI taxonomy): Eukaryota > Metazoa > Mollusca > Cephalopoda > Sepiida > Sepiidae > Acanthosepion > Acanthosepion lycidas. The sequence goes on along the minus strand of OZ010592.1, from coordinate 93,211,841 downwards.
TATAATAAAAAATATATATAATAAAATATATATAATAAAAATACATATAATAAATATATATATAATAAAAAATATATATATAATAAAATATATATATAATAAAAAATATATATATAATAAAAATATATATAATAAAATATATATACAAATATATATATAATAAAATATATATATATAATAAAAATATATATATAATAAAATATACATATAATAAAAGATATATATATATAATATATATATATATAATAATATATATATATGATAAAAAATATATATATTAAAAAATATGTATAATAAATATAGATATATATAATAAAAACATATATAATAAAAACATATATATAATAAAAAATATATATAATAAAATATATATATATAATAAAAATATATGTAATAGAATATATATTTAATAAAAAATATATATAATAAAAAACCCCACTTTCGATGAACTGATTTAAAATCTAACAACAACAAACGACTTTTATATAGATATAGATAAAACAAACAAGCGGAAATACATTCTCTTGTGTCTGGACATTGGAGGTGATAAGGCAATGTAATTTAATTGTTCAACCGCTGGCTCGGCATTACGGTAAAGCGGTGGTTAGGTTTCAAAGAGTTAGCAATCACTAGTGTCTTATCAGAGGATGGAAAGTGTGGAACTTTATTCCGAAAGCGCATTGGGAGAGTCAAAGACGCATTTATAAAAGTTGAGCAAAGCCCCGAATAATAGAAAAATTCGTTTGAAACGAGAAAAAGAATACTAAATTGTTACTTGATAACTATGCTCTTGTACGGCAGTGAGAGTCGGACAATCTCCTCAAAGATGAAGACGAGACTTAAATCAACAGAAAAGTGAATGCTGAGGGTACCATTAACGAAACGTGTGCGCAACAAAGAAATTTTAGAGAAAATGAAAACGAAAAGAAAGTTTTTACTTAACGTAAGAAAGAAGCAGTTGACGTTTATAGGGCATATAAAGGGGAAAATGGCTTGGAAAATCTGATACGCATAGGGCAGATTGAAGAGAGAAGAGACAGTGTAAAACAGCGTATGGCATACTTAGTGAGCTTGAGAAAATAGATGGCGGAACAGGGTTTATGAGAAAAAAACAGAAAGACAAAATTTATTAAGAACTTCACGTCACATAAAGAAGAAGGATGTGCAAGCCAGTTGACATAATTTAAAATGATTAAAACACTGGGCGTCTACTTAAATACGGGTATCCATAAACTATCTTTTGGAGTAGTTGGATGTAGGGTGGGATAAAATTCATTGATTACTTCTATCTGTCTATCTATCTATCTATCTATATATATATATATATATATATATATATAATGGACTCTCCCGTCGATTTCGACGTATGAGGTTCCGATAACTTTTTAATGACCTTTATGTTTGAATCTAGAGTGACATTTCAGACCCGCCAATGACTTGCAGAGAAAACCACAAATTGGGCAAGCGTGTGAGCAAAGAGGGTGCACTTCTCTGGCACCCTTTGAGCCTTTTTTTCTTTCTCTTGTTTCACGGAGCTTGACAACGTTTGCCGCCGAAAAATTCCCGATTCCAGTGTAAGTTACACTTTTCCAAGCTTTGCGATCCAAGGCAATATTCTCCAAATCAGTGTGTGCAATATTTACAGCTGCAAGGTTACTTTTCAGCTTATCTTTAAACCTGAGCAAGGGTCTGCCAACATTCCGTTGACCACCTTCAAGCTAGTTGTACATGAGAATCTTTGGAATTCTATCATCTTGCATCCGTAGAACATGACCGGCCCATCGTAACTGTGCCCTCATGAGGAAGCTCTCAATTCCGTCAACGTTACACATCGTTAGAAGGTCGGCATTGGATTTTTTGTCTTGCAGGGTTAGTCCACATATTTCTCGGAGACATCCTTTGTGAAAGACATCTAATTGCTGAATCTGCTTACGATACGTGGTCCAGGCCTTTGATCCATACAAAAGAGTAGTGAGGACAACTGCTTTGTACACGTGGATTTTTGTCGCAAGATGAATACCCCTGTCATTCCAAAGACGGTGACGTAGTTTTCCAAATGCGTTAATCGCTTTTGCAATTCTATTCACAATTTCGTCATCCAGAGTCCCACTTGCATTCCCTTTACTGCCTAGGTAGTTGAAATTCTTCACATACTTGAGGTCATTTCCGTCAACACGAATGGGTACATCAGGGAACCGGCGAGCAGGAGGGTTTTGTTTCACGCCTCGCACTTGCTTGGGTGTAGGTGCAGGCTGGTGAACAACCTCTCTTTTTGAAATGCTGATGGTAAGAACGAATGCTTTGCAAACAGCAGAGAGCTTGTCCATCAGGCGTTGAGCTTCTTCAAAAGAAGTTGCTACCAGCGCAGCATCATCTGCAAACAGAAGATCACGGATTATGCCGATCCTTGTCAGAGTTTTGGCTTTGAATCTCCGGTGATTAAAAAGGCCCCCACTTGTTCTAAACTGAAGTTTAACGCCGTCTTCCACTCCTGCAAATGCATGTTTCAGCATGGCAGAAAAGTAGAGGGCAAAAAGAACAGGGGCCATAACACAACTTTGCTTTGTGCCATTCGTCACAGAAAAGGAATCTGATGTTTCACCATTTGACACTACCTCAGCCTTCATCCCATCATGGAAAGAGATAATGACCTTTAACATATTTTCCGGTATTCCCAATTTCCTCAAAACCTTCCACAGGGCAGCACGGTTCACTGTGTCAAACGCCTTCGTGAGGTCAACGAACACCATTACCAACTCTTGATTCTTCTCACGAACTTTCTCAGCAACCTGTCGTAAGGAGAAAATCATATCAATGGTGCCGCGACCTGCACGAAAGCCACACTGTGATTCAGGGTAGATGTCATCAATTACATGAGTTATTATTCGCTTCAAAATCAGTCTGGCCAAAATCTTTCCAGCTATAGACAAAAGAGAAATTCTCCGGTGGTTGTCGCATATCTTTCTGTTCCCTTTATTTTTGAACAGATGGTGAATGGATGCGTCCTTGAAGTCCCATGGGACCATTCCTTGTCTCCAAATCTCAATAAACAAATGTAAAAGTTTCTTAGCGAGTGTTGACCCTCCGTATTTGAAAATTTCTGGTGGGATAGCATCTTTGCCCGATGCTTTTCCAACCAAAATTTGCTTAATAGCCTTTAAAACTTCCTGCAATGTCGGATCAAACGAGAGTTCCGGGATTTCAGGTCGCTGACATATTGAAGCAATCACATCTTCATTGGTGGATGAGGCATTGTTCAAGACGGAATCAAAGTGTTCTTTCTAACTTTTCAGGATATCGTTCTTGTCCGTCAAAAGGTCACCTTCAGTGGAGAAAACGGGAGAAAAACCATTTCCTTGGGGACCAAACACTTTCTTCATGCCATCATAAAATGCCTTTGAATCCTTTCTATCAAATGCTTCCTGGAGGGAAGTCGCCTGTTTGGATCACCACGCCTCTTTCATCGTTCTTAGGGCTTTTTGAACTTGAGATTTACAACAAGTGTATGCCTTCTTTTTTTCGGGTGATTTCTTGTCTTCTATCCATGTCTTATGAGAACTGTTCATTTTTTGAATTAGCTCCTGTACTTCATTATTGTTGTCATCGAACCAATCCTGGTGCTTGCGAATAGACAGACCCAGTACCTCAAGAGATGTGGTATGCGTAGCCGCACGCAAAGCCTTCCAGGATGATTCAATGTCAGAAGTAATGTCAACTGAGTTAAGTGCTGCGTCCATGCTTTCTGCAAGTCTTGACTGTTATTCAACACATTTAAGAGGAAGTGTATTTATGCGATTTGGCACATGGCACTTCTTCACGCTTCTGTGAGATAGATGCAGTGTCACTTTACCTCGAAGTAGGGCATGATCCGAGAGGTAACATGTGGTGTGAAAAGACCTTGTCAAACTGAAGTCATTCGAATCTCGTTTTTTTTTGTGATCACATAATCTATCAAGTTCCAGTCTTTCGATCGCGGATGCATCCATGTTGTTTTATGACTATTTTTCTGCTGAAACCAAGTATTTGTTATGCATAAGCCATATTCCTCACAGAAAGAAATCAGGCGGAGTCCATTTGCATTCATAGACCCAATACAATGGGAACCTAGAACGCCTTGCCATGACTGACGATCATTTCCAACCCTAGCGTTAAAATCACCCATGAGGATGATTTTATCCTTATACTGAATGCCAGATACTACATCTCGAAGTTGGTTGTAAAACTCATCCTTGTCTTGCTCAGGAGTATTTAAAGTTGGGGCGTAGTAACATACAAGAACTTCATGTGTGCTACGCTCCAACTCTAAAGTCAGTGTCATGATTCTATCTGATACAGCTTTGGGTAGCGACGACAGGTTGCGAACTAGGGAAGACTTTATGGCAAAACCCACACCTAACTGCTGAGGTTCAGTGTCTTTTCTACCACTCTAGAAAAAGTCGTACCCACTCTACACTTCAGTCATCTGTGACACACCTGCTAGTCGAGTTTCGCTAAGAGCGGCAATTCCAATTTCGTATTTTTTTCAGTTCAAGAGAGATGAGGGCTGTTTTTCGCTCTGGAAATGAGTCATTATCTTGAAGTGTGCGTACATTCCAAGACCCAAAATAAAAATTGTTGTACTTTGTTTTGTTTTGACTGCCATATTGGATACCCAGACAACTGCAGTGCGCTGCCAAGGTTGAAAGTGAGCATGCAATGTTTAGGGCACCATTTCAAGCCCCCTCCCCGACCTGGGGACAGCAGTGCTGATCCTAAAAAAGCCTGCTTTGTCACTGAAGGAGGACACGAACAACGTAATTGCTCACAGTTTTTACGCTGAGCGGCCATCACCCATCAGTCTGCCACTGTGCAGTTATCCAGCTAGAGACTACCAGCAATATTCTTTGCCTGTCTCTGTCACTTCATCACGGTAGCCAGAGGACTTATTTGAGTGGACTTAATGATACTCAATTA